>PVIC010006725.1:0-28538 GCA_004025085.1 Thryonomys swinderianus
CTGGCACTGCTAGAAGACAACCAACAACATGGGAAAAAAATCTTTACTAGCAGTTTATCAGACAAAGGGCTATTATCTACAATATATAAAGAATTTAAACAGATCAGCCTCCCCAAGTTTAAAGACCCAATTCAAAAATGGGCATCTCAAATGAACAGACAATTCTCAGAGGCAGAAGTCAAAGCAGCCAAGAAGCATATGAAGAAATGCTCAACATCACTGGTCATTCAAGTGATGCAAATGAAAACAACACTGAGATTTCATCTCACTCCACAAAGAATGGCCACTATCACAAAATCAACCAAGAATGAATGCTGGCGAGGCTGTGGGGAGAAAGGAACCCTTCTACACTGTTGGTGGGACTGTAGACTTGTGCAACCATTGTGGAGATCTGTGTGGAGATTTCTCAGAAAACTAGGACTAGAGCTCCCATTTGACCCAGCTATCCCCCTGCTAGGAATATACCCAAAAGTATTTAAAAACTCACATTGGAAAGACAGATGTACACCCTTGTTCATAGCAGCTCAGTTTGTGATAGCTCAATCTTGGAAACAACCCAAATGCCCATCAACTGGAGAATGGATAAAGAAGATGTGGGTTTTTTTTTTATAAAAAGGAGTATTACTGTGCCATACAGAATGACAAAATCGACCCATTTAGGTGCAAATGGAGACACCTAGAGGATATACTACTAAGTGAAATCAATAGATCACAGATAGGGAAATTCTGGATCTTCTCTTTGACATGAACACCTGTAGATGCAAATGAGCTCTAGAAGGTATGACAGCTTTTATAGAGTGGGAAATTTCCATAGGAAATTTGGTGTGGGAATGTAATGAGGGGAAGGAATAAATATGATACAGAAAGAAAATAAAAGTGTATGTATAAAGGGGGTGGGGAGGTGTGGGTGGGTAGGGATATGGGTAAAAATGAGAATTAACTTTGTCATATAGGGTACAAATTCCCCAATGTTATATGTGATTGTGAGATGTATATAAATTGTACCAAGAAAGAATTCAATTTAAAAAAAAGAGTTACCAAAGTTTGGCAAGCTCTATTGATGAGAGGGCTCAAGACAGGCTTGAGAAAATGATGGAGTTTGAATTGAGTCTTGAAGAATAGAATGTACCTGAGAAGGAAACAAGAAGACAAAGTTTATTACAAGTGAGGGAAATGGCCTGAATAAATTTGTCCCTTTCTGAATCTGGATTGCACGGAATGGTAAATATCTAATATCTTCAGGTTCCACATCATTTGTCCATCAGATGACTTCAAATGACTCATCAACTAATGGTTAACCAGTCATTCAAAATGAATAGAAATTTCATAAGTACCCTACGTTTGCCAATCACAATAACAATGATGCTCTCCCAACAAGGAGTGTTCAGTAAAATCATTTCAAAAATTCTCATTGTTTGCTTGGACATTCATCTAACCTTTGCATTGCACAGATCATTTTATTTCTAAAATGCTCCTAGCAACCCTTACCTATAAGTTCCTTTCTTGATTTATACAACTTCCACATTATCAAATCATGGGGAAATTTGAAACATTTAGCTTTTTAAGCCATCTTTAAATGCTCAACATATTTTATATCAAATTAGTATTCAACATCACTTTTTCAACCATAAATTAAGACTTGATTTTAATTACTTCTCAATTATACCTTTTACCACTCCTGTGAGCTAGCTATTTTAAAGGAAGTGAAGTTGCTAGGAAGAGTTAGATTTTAAAATGCAAAATGACAACTTTTGATTTAATTTCTGTGGCAACTATAAAAGTTCTCCCAAACAAGCCACTTTCCTGTAATTTTTTTGATAACTTACTTCTCACTTGTCACCTCAGATTTCCACATGTATAAATACCTTTACAAAAACAAAATTATAAAGCAATGAGGACACACTGCCTGTCAGATACAAGCACTAAGTAGAACTAAACTAACACTGAAATACAGAACCTTTCCATTTTTTTAATGCATAGTTACAAAGGCCTCAAAATACACTGCAGAAGCTCAAATATGTTAATCATTTAGAATTTGCCAGATTTTTAATTTGGTTATCCTCTTCCTAACTGGTTTCATATATAGAGGTTCGGTAGTATTTAAAATTATTCACAGCCCAACAAACATACAATATTACCAAATGTCCCATATGCTGCAGATACAGATATAAATTCTCTACATGTATTATTTAATTTAATCGTAACAATTCTTTAGAAAAAGTTCTATTTTTGCCATATAAATGAGGAAACTAAGGTACATAGAGTTTATAAGCAGTCAGAAATAGAGCCCCAAGATTCTAATCATAGGAGTGGGGCCTCAAAATCTATATAATTAATCACCATATTATTGCTAATGTCAGTAATTTCTGCTTCAGTCTTAGAAGTATGCAGAGGCTTCCCCGACTCCACCTCTCAAACACTGAGTGAAGAAGTTTAAGAATTCAACATTCCTCACATACTGATGGATTAATATCTGCAGAGGACTAGTTATAGCACCATATTTTCAAAAAGTTGAAAGAGATTTTGACACACAAGATGTACAATGAACATGAGACTTCAGATTTTAAAACAGTGTTGACTTCTTCCCTTCTCAATGACTAAAATATAAGGAAAAACCTGAAAGACAACCATGATATCTGAAAGTAGGAAATAACTAGCAAAAAAAACAAAAACAGAGCACAGAGGACAGGTAAGGCTGTGTCTCCAAAATAGCTTGGACATTTACGGGCAAGCCACATTTCAGCAGGCAGTGTGCTGGTGAGACAGGTCGAAGGGAAGAGACTGAATCATGAGTAGCCCTGAGCTGCCAATCTTAGATAGCTGGGAAGAAAAGACTATAAAATCCCTCACTTACGTGCACACAATGTTAAAGCAAGCCTTTACCAGCCTGAAAGTGTATTTTGTCTCTTTCCTCACACAAACTCCTGGAAAATACACAGTCTAGGTAAATCTCCCCTCTAAAAGAAGTAATAACATACAAGGACTTTGTACAAGAGCTTTACAAATATACCAAAAGAAAATAAAAGGACCACTAAAGCAAGAAAAATGAGCGATTTTACAGAAAAAAAAATGTTGATAGGAAAAAGATCAGAAGTGTGAACATTAATATCGCCATGAATTTTGTAAATGTAATAAATAAAGAAAAGTTCAAAACAGAGAAATGAATTCTGAGGAGAAAGAAAGAAAAGTGCAAAAAGTAGCCAAGCATGGTGGCATATTCCTATAATGCTGGCACTGGGAAGCTGTGGCAGGAGGATCGCCACATGTTGAAGGCCAGCCTAGGCTACAGAATGAGTTCAAACCCAGTCTAAACTACACAGTAGAACCCTGTCTCAAAGAAAAAAACAAAACGGTGAAAGACAGCGGAACTTAGAAAAGATGGTGAGAGGAGCAGTATCATCATA
Source organism: Thryonomys swinderianus (assembly GCA_004025085.1). Taxonomy (NCBI): domain Eukaryota; kingdom Metazoa; phylum Chordata; class Mammalia; order Rodentia; family Thryonomyidae; genus Thryonomys; species Thryonomys swinderianus. The sequence goes on from PVIC010006725.1 coordinate 3,405, forward strand.
AAGTTGGAGAGCATGTGGAAAATAACAGAAATAAAAACGTGACACAAATGCAGTGAAAGATAGAGATAACAAGACTGAGAAAAGAAAAAAAAATTATCAAAGTGATGAGAAAGTCAAAAAATATATGGAGGAGAAATTAGATTCCAAAAATAAAATAAAATTAATAGTGATGGGCCGGAGATCTAGCTCAGTGGTTCCAGCACCTGCCTCCCAAGCACAAAGGCCTGAGTTCGATCCCGGTAACCACATACAATGCTGGGCGTGGTGACTCACACCCACCAACTATCAATACCACATACCACAGTGCTGGGCGTGGTGGCTCACGCCTGTAATCCCAGCAATCAGGAGGCAGAGACAGGAGGATTGCTGAGTTCCAGGCTTGCCTGGGCTATATAGTGAGCTCAGAGCCAGCCTGAACTACAAAACGAGACCCTGTCTCAAAAAAAAGAAATACAGAATTAAGTGCCCTTTATAAATTTATAGTTAAAATTAGCTGCTAGAGAGAAGTACAGTAACTACAAATTAATAGTAAATTACCCAAATCTAAACATTAATTATACAAATTCAAACCATATTCCTAGAATTTGAAAACAAGAAAAAATGAAAAACTACAAAAGTTATAATATGATAAAGTATATAACATCAAACATATCTTAATCAGTGGCAAAATCAATCTGCTATTTTGACTCTAGGTGACTACTAAAATAAATCCAAAAGCTAAAAATAAAAAGATAGACAAATGTACACAAATAGAAACAAAAATAAAACAGATGCCAGTCATTTGTGAAGCACAAACAAAATAGGCACTATACATTTATGGTCCGTAAAAGAAGCTGTGTAATCTACAATGTAAAAGCGTAGTTATAATTAAATATTTTGGCAATAATATTCACAAAGAGTATACTAATAAAAATAGCCGCATGACAGAAAAGAGTATGAATTTATATCTCTTCACTGACATATCGAGTCTACAAAAAATAAGGAAGAATTCAGTAATCCTAAAAATTATTATGAACAATGTAGGACAGAGGATAGGGGTGTAGCTCAGTAGAAGTTCTCACCATGCACCCAGGATATGCCATGTTTGATTTCCAGTATACACACACACACACACACACACATACACACATAATATATATATGTGTGTGTGTGTGTGTGTGTGTGTGTGTGTGTATATATATATATATATATATATATATATATATATATATATATATATACCACTGTGTTCAACCCTTACATGATGGAAAAGATTATGTGGAACATTAATAAAATATTTTCAGTTATTGGGCAAAAAGAACTCAAACTATAAAAGTAGAAATAGGAAACACAATACATTTTTATTTTTCCCATGGCAATGGGGATTGAGCTCAGGGTGAGTCCTACTAAGTCATGATTTGTTGCTTTGAGATGCTAATACAGTAGTACTTCAGTTCACAACTGCTTCTGTTCATGAAAAATTCTGTTTAAAAACAAGGATTCAGAAAAATTCTGCTGCCAATATTGAATAAAAAAATCCTACCAACAAAGAAAATCCCTGGTCCTGATGGATTTCACTTTAAAATTCTACAAAATTTTAAAGAAGAGTTAATACCAATACTTCTCAAACTCTTTAATGAAATTGAAAGGAAAGCAGTACTCCCAATTTCATTCCTGGAAGCAAACGTTAACTTGATTCCAAAAGCAGAAAAAGACCCAACCAAAAAAGAGAGCTACAGGCCAATCTTCTTAATGAATATTGATGTAAAAATTCTCAATAAGATCTTGGCAAACAGAATAGAGAGAATTATCAAGAAAATCAACTGGGATTTATCCCAGGGATGCAAGGGTGCTTCAACACACATAAATCAATAAATGTAATACACTATATTGACAGACTCATGAACAAAAACCATATGGTTATCTCAATAGAAGCAGAAAAAAACATTTGACAAAATCCAACGCCCATTCATGACCAAAACCTGACAGAGAATTGGAATAGATGGACTTTATCTCGAACTAATAAAATCTGTTTACAAGAAACAAACAGCCAGCATCATCCTCAATGGTCAAAAACTGAAACCTTTAACACTAAAATCAGAAACAAGAAAAGATGTCCACTGTCACCACCCTTGTTCAATATAGTGCTGGAAACATTAGCCATAGCAATTAGGTAAGACAAAGATATATAAAAAATAAAAATAAAGATAGGCAAGGAAGAAGTTGAGCTGTCATTATTTGCTGATGACATGATTCTCTATTTAGAGGATCCTAAAAACTCAACCAAAAGAATGCTAGACTTCACTGCCAAATTTAGTAGTGTAGCTGGACACAAGGTCAGTGCTCAGAAATCAATAGCCTTTGTATATACAAACAACAGACTCACTGAAACAAAAAATGGGGAGTCAATGTCTTTCATAATAGCATCCAATAAAATGAAATATCTAGGAATCAACCTAACAAAGGAAGTCAAAAACCTCTACTCTGAACACTACAGCACTCAGAAAAAAGGGATAGAAGATATCAGAAAATGGAAAGACATCCCTGTTTCTAGGTAGGAAGAACCAACATTGTCAAGATGGCTATACAACTACTATATAGATTCAGTGCAATCCCAATTGAAATCCCCAAATCATATTTCACAGATTGAGAGAAAAATATCCAAAACTTATCTGGAATCACAAAAGACCTAGAATAGCAAAAGCAATTCTAAGCAACAAGGACACAATGGGGGGTATTATGATCCCCAACTTGAAATTTTACTATACCAAATGCTAGGACCAAGTCTTTAAATGCATGAATATTTAGGGGATGTTTAATATCAAAAACAACAATGAGATTTCATCTCACTCACAAAGAATGGCTGTTATTGCAAAATCAACCAGCAATAAATGCTAGCGAGGCTGTGGGGATAAAGGAACCCTTCTCCCCTGCTGGTGGGATTGTAGATTTCTATAACCATTGTGGAGATCAGTGTGGAGATTCCTCAGAAAACTAGGATTAGAGATCCCATTTGACCCTGCCATTCTCCTGCTAGGAATATACACAAAAGAGTTAGAAGGATCATATCATAGTGACATATGTACACCCATGGTCACAGCTGCTCAGTTTGTGATAACTCATTCTTGGAAACAACCCAAATGCCCATTGACTGGAGACTGGATAAAGAAGATGTGGTTTTTCTATATAATGGAGTATTACTCTGCCTTAAAGAATCATAAGTTTGAGTCATTTATACTCAAAGGGACATAACTTCAGGACATACTCATCAGTGAAATAAATAGGTCACAGATGTGTAAATATCGTATTTATTCTCAAGTATGAGAAACTGAAAATGTTAGAGTGCCAGAATGTATGAAGGACATTGTGAAATAGAAAATATTCAAAGGGAAATGGGGTCGAGGGTGAGTAATGAGGGGTAAGAAAAAATGTGTTGTAATTGAAAAAAGGGAAATAAAGCTTACATATTTAGTGGGCGGAGAGTGTGGGGTGGGTAGGGGAATGAGAAAAAATGAGAAATCATATCATATACTAGTACAAATATCCCCCAATAATTAAACAAATGGGATTTAAGAAAGAGAGAAAAATATGTAATCCTACTAAGGAACAGAAGAACATCTACAGAATTAGATGAAAGTAACTAAAAGAATGAGAAAAAGGAAAGGTGGAAAATGTATAAAATATGAGTAAGAAAAGAAACTTTAACAGGAAAAATTAAAAGCAAAAAGAAAATTAAAAGAAATTAAATCAAAATGGAGAAAGAAAAAAGGGAAAACAAAATTTAAAAAGAAAAAGGAGTAAAAAAGAAAAAAAAATAGAGAAAGCAAAAGTCCCCAAACCAAAATAAGACACTGAAGAAGAAAGGATGGAGGGGAGAAGGAATCCAAAAACAAAGAAAATTTCTCTGTATTATTGAATGAGTGTTTTTTTTTCTAGGTTCCACCTTTGTAATATATTTTAATCCAGTTTTTCCTCACTTAGCTTTACATTCTTTATTTATGTTTGTGAGTTGCACTCTTGTTCTAGATACCTGTTTATCCCAGTCTTTGGCTACTCTCCAAGTCAAGGCATGTCTGTGTTCATATTTTTAGCTGAGAAGCTAATTAGACCTCTGATCTTGAGCTGGCTATTACCAAAAAAAAGGGTTTAGATACATAATGCTGCACTTTCAGACCTAGCCAATTCTGTATATAAGATAAGTGTGGCCCATCTTACTATGGAAGATAGGGGCTATGTCTTTCCCAGTTTAAGCTTCAACTTCACTGGGTTCTGTGTCTAGCCTTCTCTTCATCCACAAGAGAATCCCATGGCTCTCACCCAGTCACTGTGGGAGGTCCAAATGGGGAAGCATGAAGTAGTTTTATAGTTACTGTGGGTATCACACTTAAATAATCAACCACTTTCAGAAATGGCAATTGTTTAAGCACTCTCAAGCAATCAATCAGATGCTGCACTGCTTCCTTGTCAGCTGTGGACTACCATGTGGAAGGAGTCCCTTTGGCAGTACTCTTGCAGTTCACAATAGCCATCAGCTCTTCCTGAGGCCCACAACACCATCTCAGGCCACCGTGTCTCACTGGACGTGCTGCCGTTTGACACAATCCTGCATTTGTGGAGGCAGCTTCCTCTTCTCTGGGGCAGGAGTGAGGTTCCAGTCTGCTCCATTGTTTCTTCCATTTCTCTGTAGCTTCTAATTACTATGTCAGTTTCTTTCCAATTCCCAGCAATCTACTATTATTTCTTTTCACCAAGTTGTCATTTTCCTGGTGTTTGGATTCCAAATGTTGGACAGGCTGAATGTTGGTGCTAATCACTACTCATCCCTTTACTGGTTGATTGAGTTTAATTTTAAAGTTTTTAGCAAATTCTCATAAGTAACCATGATAATTAGTTATTCATCATTATGCTAACTATATGTACATTTTATACAGGAAAATTATAACATGATAGAGCCTAATTAGATTCTTCCAGGGTTTCATATTTATTTGTGAATTTTTAATATTTCTTACCAGAATTGATTTAGATATTTCTAAATGAATAAAGCTTTGACCTTGAGTACAATTTCACCAAAACCTACATTATAGATGCCTTATTTTTCTTCAATGGACTGGGAGAGTGTATGGCTTTTGTCATAAAAAAAAAAGAAACTTATTTGTTTAACATTTGTCTTCATCTATCTCTGAGACCTCAGTACAAAAGACATATTTTCACTTGCATAATGATGTGCAAATGATAGATTTAACTTTTTGCCTTAAGAACATTAAATGTCTTGAGCCAGCAAAGTCTATGATTTTCTTGCCAACATAATAAAGATTCTTGAAAGGAATTTTTAAAAAGTGATATAAGCTTTCTCAAACTGTGTCAATTTAATTTGAGCACATCAAACCAAGGCTGAAGCATTTCACTTCTACAACTGTCATTATAATAAGGCACATGAGAGACAATGAAAAATCAAAAAAGTCACCTGCCTTCTTAAATCAGGCTAGGTCTACTTATTTGAAAAAGCCTAGATCTAGCATAAGCAATTTTCTTTAAAATAAATGTATAATCACTCTTACATACTACCAACTTAACTATTTTCTATTATATTCTATTTCAAAATTTTCTATATCTGATGTATATTTGCAAGGAAAAAATTAAAAGTAAAATTGAAGCTGTATGATTTATACAAGATGAACAAAAATTAAACATGTCAATTATCTCTAAACAAATTAGTTTTAAAATTATAATTTTGTCTGCAATAAAATGAAAAATAAGATACAGTAAACTGAAATGCTTTGAATAATTGCTATGTTCTCAATTTTTAAAAGTTCAATGTTTTAAAGAAGGACAAGATCGATCCATTTAGGTGCAAATGGAGACACCTGGAGGATATACTAACAAGTGAAATCAATAGATCACAGATAAACAATTACCGGATCTTCTCTTTGGCATGAACACCTGTAGATGTAAATGAGCTTTAGAAAGTATGACAGTTTTTATACAGTGTAAAATTTCTATAGGAAACTTGGTGTGGGAATGTGATGAGAAGGAATAAATAAGATATAGAAAGAAAATAAAAGAGCATGTATAAAGGGGATGAGGAGGTGTGGGTGGGTAGGGATATGGGTAAAAATGAGAATTAACTTGTGTCATATACTGGTACAAATTCCCCAGTGTTATACATGATTTTGAGATGTATATAAATTGTACCAATAAAGAATTCAATTTATAAAAAAAAAGTTCAATGTTTCCTCCTTAAAGGGTATAATAAAATACTCATCTTTAAAGTGCCAGTAAATTAGTTTTCAGTATCTTCAAAACCTGGCTTTTGTAAATACTATAAATTTTAGGAAATGCTCTTGTTTAATAAAGTGTTGAAAAATCTTAAATAATGAAAACAAACTTTTTTTTTTTTTTTTGAGACAGTGTCTCGCTTTGTAGTTCAGGCTGGCTCTGAAATCACTATGTAGCCCAGGCAAACCTGGAACTCAGCAATTCTCCTGTCTCTGCCTCCCAAGTGCTGGGATTACAGGTGTGAGCCACCACACCCAGCACTGTGGTATGTGGTATTGATTGCTAGTGGGCGTGAGTCACCACGCCCAGCATTGTATGTGGTTACCGGGGATCGAACTCAGGACCTTGCGCTTGTGAGGCAGGTGCTGGAACCACTGAGCCAAATCTCCAGCCCAAAAACAAACATTTCTACAGATAAAACAAATAAAAGAATGGCAGCTTATAAAATATTTTGCACATGCACTTTGATTTATATACATATTAGAACAAAAATATTTTAAAAATACAATATAGATTTTGAAAATCAAATTCTTTGAATTATTTCTTTTAGAAATGTAAGACCCAACTTGACATAAAAACAGCCATTTTGTAAAATACCTCCACTTGTGTCCTGTAACCTCCCTGTGAAACAGGAACTTGTCTCCTTGGTGTTCACCCAACCAGTAGGCACAGCCGTAGATTGTATGCTTTTAAAACTTACTATACTATAGTAACCAGTGATCTAAATGTTGCTATTGGCTTCTGTAATGAATTGCTTCTGCACATTAATAACAGAATGATCTAACCACTTTTGCATAGAAACCCCTTGATAATAGGTGGGGGAGTTATAAATTGCCTTTGCATACTATGTATTAGTCTAAGTGGGTGCCTTCTTCCAGATGGAAGGATGGCCCTCAGCTGAGTAATAAAGCTTTTGGTTGGAGTTTAAGATCATGTTGCATCCTGAGTGATTTTCTCAGTGGGACATGGGCATAACAAGAAATACATAAAGGAATACTGGCCCTGGTGGCTCATGCCTGTAATCCCAGCACTTAGGAGGCAGAGGCAGGAAGATTGCTGAGTTTGAGGCTTGCCTGGGATACATAGTGAGCTCAGGGCCAGCCTGAACTACAAAGCAAGACCCTGTCTCAAAATAAAAATATAAAAATAAAGAAATACACAAAGGATGTATTTTCATAACTTCCTTTATGTCACTGCTATGTATAAATTACAGTCTTGGAGGGAAATGTGGTAGAGGTGTGAGTAATGAGGGGTAAAGAAAAAATGTAATGGTAATAAAAAAAGGAAAACAAAACATGTATTTAGGGAATGAGGGTTGTGGGATGGGTAGGGGAACAGGAAAAAATGAGAATTAAATTATGTCATATACTGGTACAAATTCCCAATATTGAGTGTGATCATGATGTGTATATACAATGTACCAATAAAGGTAAATTTTTTTAAAAACTTACAGTCTTAGAAAAAATAAAACCAAAGTTCTTTAAATCTGCATTTATACAAAAATGAAAAAAAATACACAAGAGATGTATTAAATGTCCTAACTAGGAGTAAATTTTTAACTGAATTATTTTAAAGTTCTTCAGATTTGCTCCTTAGAGTTACAGGAATAGACTCTCATATATACATTGGCATAATATTGCCATCCAAAAGTCTATTAAGTGTGGTTGAAAATATATAGCACTTACCTAAATAATGTATTTAGTGCTTAAAAATTATTCTTCTTGATTATAAAATTAATAATTATATTGCAGTTTTTAATATTTTAAAACGAAATACAATATTCAACTAATACAATGTCATATAAAAGTATGTAAATATTCATATAATTAATATGAATAAATGTGAATATTTCCAATCAGAAAAACATCAATAAAGCAGAAATCTCAGCTTCCAAAAATGATCAGAAAGAAATATATAATCCCTATATAACACTACATAATTGTAATTGAATACAATGATTTTACCCTTTCTGAATGTAAAACTGCTCTATACACAACCAAGCATCAAAATACTAAAGCAAGGATTATTATTTGTGGGATATAAATGTTGCAAAATTTAAGAGACCAGAGAAAACAATTGGTAAAACAGGAGAATTTATTTTTTCAAATACACACCACCTCAACTGACTCATGCAAAGGCTGAGCCTGGAACAAAGGAATGGCTCTATTATTATACATTTTGTGGAAGTAGGAGTGGCCTACTTAAAGGTACAAAACTTATGGATGGAGCAAATTTACAGGAACTGAACAAGAGCAGTTAATCAAACAGTGACATTTTGCAATTTAGCACATCTTGATGGTCTTGAATAGAAACAGGCTCTTACAAAAAAAAATAACAGGATGTTATGAACAGAAGGTTATAAAACTATTTATGAGACAAAGCTACTAATTTCATGTATTATAGAACAAAAAGCAACAGCCACTGGAAGGAGGAAAACTAAAGGGGAATTGCTTAGGGTGAGAAAATTTATTTTTTCTTTCTTTTGTTAAGTCCTGCTTCCATAAGAACAGCACTGAGCTAATTCCCAAAGCAGTATCATCCCAAACAAAGAAAGTAAGGTAATTTTTTGGGAGAGAGTTATATATAGTCATATAGGAAAGACTCATTATCACATATAAGAAGGCACATCCCTAAGCTGATGGATACCATGCTGCATGAGTCAAAACTTCATAAATTGTCTTTTCACATTAAAGTCTGAGTCTGCCTATTAGCCCACAATAGCTGTCTGAAAAACCAGCAGCTTGTGTGTAGGAAAGAAACAATTTCCCACCCCATTGGTTACAGTGGAGGTCTCAGTGATCCATGATGCTGTGACTTCTTGGATGGCAAGACAGTAGCATAGCTAAAGGCAGCATGACTTTAACAGAAAACTCCCATAAAGGCAAAACTCAATCCATGGGAAGAAACAAATTCCCTGTTAACCAATGATCTGTTCCTACTAGAACATCTTGTTTCCTTGTTGCTAGGACACCGTTCGAATCAGTGCTCTCTCCATCTCACTGTTTCCTGCACTACCTTCCCTTTCCTCTAAAATAGTGGATAACTCCAAAAGATAGTGTCTCAACCAGATTAAAAACTTTGACCATCCTGGGTCTCCAATTTATGCATTAGGTTCTTGTCTTCTCTTTTTTTAATCAGTCTACCATACCTTTCATGAGGTGATTGGGGTCTGATCAGCCTCCAATGTTAAGCATTCTCCGTTTCAGAATATGCTCCTTTGTACAGTGTACTTTCAAAAACAAGTCAAGGGGAATGTCCCTGGGTGGAGTATTTAGTATTAAAATGAGTGAAATTTTCTGTATGTCCTGAAAAAAAGTAAATCAGAATGACTCAGCAATCTTGGCTGATTTGTCATAAATTTCTCTGAAAGGCCTTACTTGAGAAAAAAATGCAATTTTGAATAAAGACTAATAGTCATTTAAAGGAACAACATCTCTCCCTGACCCCACCCCGCACAAATAACTATTCCTCAAATAGTTATGTACAGGCTCACATAATTACAGTGTTAAGCCTAATAAAGTGCAGAACTGATAATATTATCAAATTAGTAAGATTGTTTACTCTATATACATTATGTGTTTTTTCGGTGGGGTTTTTTGCTTTGTTTTGTTGTTTTGCAGTGCTGAGGACTAAACTCAGATTCTTGTGCTTCCAAGGTAGGCACAATACTACTTAAGCAAAATCTCCAGCTCTACTTTATGCTTTAAAAATGCAAACTGTTAATATGAACAAACAAAGAACAAGAGAAGTATAATCAAAATCTAAGAAATCAAAAAACGGTAAGTGGTGGGTGGGCAAGGATGTGGGTAAAAATGAGAATTGACCTGTGTCACATATTAGTACAAATTCCCCAATGTTTTGTGTGATTGTGAGCTGTATATATAATGTACCAATAAAGTTTACTGAATAATGAAAAAATAATAAATAAATAAATAACATGAAAAAAAAAAAGGGATAAGCAGCCGGGCATGGCAGCTCACGTCTGTAATCCCAGCACTCAGGAGGCAGAGACAGGAGGATTGCTGAGTTCGAGGCTTGCCTAGGCTACATAGTGAGTTCAGGGCCAGCCTGAACTATAAAGCAAGACCCTGTCTCAAAAAAACAAAAAGAGAAAAAAGGGATAAGCAGGATGACTGTTAGCTTTCTTATCAAATTCTTATGTACTCCATTTCTAACCACGTCTGATCTCTGAACCTCTGCCCTAAGACTTATAAAACAAGCGTTCCACCTCCAACCAGCCACTCCTCCTCTTTCCCTCCCTCCCTCCATCCATCTGGTTGTCTCTGTCTCTGTCTCCCTCTCCCTCTCCCTCTCCCTCCCTCCCTCTCTCTCTCTCTCTCTCTCTTTCTCTCTGTCACTTTCCCCTTCTTATCCTTCACTGAGCTCATTTTCAGTGACAATAAAAGTGAAAGTCACAAACTTTGACTAGCTTACAGACAAGTTAATAATCATCTTTTTCCTCTCCATTATTGCAACACACACACTGTGTCAATCTGGGTATTGATAGGAGACAGAAGATATATAAAAAGGGCATAAATACTTGTCAAAGAAAGGGACTTTGGAACAATGTGAAAGCAGAGTTAATGGAATCCAGGGACAAGCAACAGAAGACAACCACTAGCCACCCTCATGAGAATTCATGCCATCTGAATTCGGTAAGATCTGTTACTTCAGAAATGACACCAATGGGAACTATATCTGTGAGTACAGGAAGACAACCACAGCCCACACAGAGTTCCTTACTACTCGGCTGGGAAAGAAATCAATTGTTCAACCCTAAATTCCTCCTCTCTTCCATTTCTTACTATGGGAGACAGTTGGCTAAACCAAATAAAAGCTAAGGAGCAACGGAACTAACATATGTGTTCTGTAGAGTTTAAACTATAAATATCCCTAATTCAGTGAATAGTAAAGAATCACTGGAAAAATCATAGAGAAACATAATCTTACACATAGTCCAACAGCTGGGTACCCTTATTCCTTACTGCTCCCAGAGTTTGTGGAATTCCTAGATTATCCAGATTGGTGGATTTGTGAAAAGGCTAAGTATTTTAGAAAAAGAAAGTTAAAAAAGAGTTCCAGTTACAATTAAAACAGTATGTTCCATCAAATTCCATTTCCACCATTTAGTTCATAATCCAGAGATGTTACATATATTTCTTCTCACATGCAAAGATAAATGATATTGTAAAAAATATTGTCTTCCGTTAGCAATTTTTTTTTTTTTTGAGACAGGGTCTCGCTTTGTAGTTCAGGCTGGCTCTGAGCTCACTATGTAGCCCAGGCAAGCCTCGAACTCAGGAATCCTCCTGCCTCTGCCTCCCGAGTGCTGGGATTACAGGCGTGAGCCACCATGCCTGGCACTGTGCTATGTGTTATTGATTGCTGGTGGGCGTGATTCTCCACGCCCAGCATTGTATGTGGTTAATGGGGATTGAACTCAGGACCTAGCGCTTGCGAGGCAGGGACCGGAATCACTGAGCTAACCCTCCGGCTCAAGGTTAGCAATTTTTTAATTGAATTCTTTATTTGGAACATTTTATATACAGCTCACAATCACACAACATTGGGGAATTTGTACCAGTATATGACAGAAATTAATTCTCGTTTAGCAATTTAAAAATATGATTACATCAATGTTTTAATATCCCCATGGCAAGGAAAATGTTAAATTTTAATTGTTTTTTTTTCTTTCTAACATAGCTATTGATAATAATTATACTTTATTGAATCCCCTCATATCCACACAACATATTTGTAAATTTGCATGTGTTATATAGTAATATAAGACCTAAAATATTTCTTATGACAGAGAAAGCAGAAATTTTTAGGAAACGTTTTTAGAAAAAAGAACTTAAGCAAGATCTGATGCTCAGAGGGTAAGTAATTCCTCCACAGTGATCCAGCTTATAATGAAGACAAAGGGGATTTACACTAATCCTTCTCAATGCAAAGTCTTGTCTTTCATATAATGTTGTTCTACCTTCTCTTGGATCCCAAGTTAGCCTCTCACTTTACACCTGACTGAAGAGCCTTGGAACTCAAGGAATATCCAAAAACCTCTGAGAGAACACACTCTTACTATAAATGCTTTCCTTAAAAATAATCTCCACTTGTTTTACAGGTAGATTTTTTACAGATTTTTGTACAAGTAGATTTATATGAGAAATATTCATTCCAAACCCCTTATATATGAGTATAACATATTTCAGAGCACTCTCATAAGTCATAGCTATTCTTAGCAACTCATTATTAACTCTACATAGTTTGTCCTATCTTGGCAAAACTCTTACTAGTTGTCATAATAGTCCTACTTAAATTGGTGGCAAATGATTACATTGTGGGGGACATGATGATTGTGAAACCCAATGGAAAATTACGGAAAGGTCTCAGTAAGACAAAGAGTGAAAGACAATGGAAGAGAAAGAGTAGATGTGAGGACTGGTAGGTTCCGATGCTAAGAAAAAACGGGGAAAACTACTATTAATGGTACTAAAATATAAGACATATTCCTTACTTCCATAGTTTCTTTGTGACTATCATGATAGATTTTATTCCCTAAGTGCAGTTTTTATACACATTTATCTATCATAATTCCACATGATAGGTAAACTCATAATTCCAATTTATAAATGATAACTTTGGAGTTTTTGCCTTTATCAAAAGAAAACTGATGTAAGCTTTGGTCTAATGAACACCTGCTACTTATAACAGCCATTTGGTAACTCTTATCTCTTCTTTGGAAAACTGTTTAAATATACTTGCTCAATATGATACTACTTAGTAGTAGCTGTGGGAGAATCATGAATTATTTCATTCAAAATAAAGGGTAGATAAATTCAAAGGAAATAGGCAAGGCAGGAATTGTATGTGCATTTTTAACATAATCTTGGTACATTTATTTTTCCTTATAAAGTACTTCTTACTAGTAAAGAAATGAAAGTTCCATAGTGGGTCTCATGAGCAAAATGAATTATAAGAAATCCATGCTTCACAGTTCAAAACTTCCAGCTTGTCTAACTACACACTCCAATGAAGCTGATTTGAATGAGAAATTGTTCTTGAAATTTATAAAAAATATTCAGGTCAGCACACCAAGCATAAAATTTTCCATTTCCATTTCCATTTCCATTTCCATTTCCATACAGTTTAGTCACTGAAGTCTATAAACAATGAGATTTAAAATATTAGCAATTAATTACTTTAATTAATAAATAATAAATTTAAAGGACACAGTTTTCTGTATGTATGGTTATAAATCTTAAATCCCATTTCCCAGTCCACTGGTAGAAAGCCAATTTGTTCCTTTATGACACATGCATTATACAGCAGGATTGAAATAAAAGTGTTTCCCTCTCAAGCAGTCATTTCTAAAATTACTTCAGTAAATATAGTAGCATGAGTGAGTAGGAAGACGTTAGTGGCAACATGTACAATGTTTGTGCCCAGATGTTTCCCCAGTTACACAGTTCTAACAGTGATTCCATCACAGACCCAGCTGGATAAAAACCTGAACGTCATGAACAGAATCGTGGAAGGCCTGTTCCCCCTTTTAGTTTTTATTATTATTTTAATACTGATAATGATGATGAGTGATCATGTACCAAACACATAGTAGATGTCAGAAAATTGTTTCATTGCCTCACTTAGTTTCTATACCAAACCTTAAAATTTATGGATGGGACCTGAGGTTTGGAAAGGTTAAGTAAATTTTATCCAAATAAAATGAAGGAGGAAGGTACACAAAAAGAAAAGTAAATCTAGACCAGGATTGGTACAATCACCCATAATCTCAGACGTCTGGAAGACTGAGATGGGAAGATCACAAATTTGAGCCCAGAATGGGCAGTTTCAATATAAAAATGGAAGGGTAGCATCTCAGTAAGAAGAGCCTAGGTTCAATTTTCAGTACCACACACACACACACACACACACACACACACACACACACACAATTTAAAAAGAGGTAGGACTCTGCCACTTGAAAAATTTGAGAATTTGAGTCATCACTTCTGGACCTCTGGAAGTTAGTACTGGCTGCTCCTCTACTTGAAAGTTTTCAACTAACTTTTCCTTCAAATCTGACTTTCACACTATTGAGCCACGTCTCCCCAGAGAGGTTTTTTCCCTTATTTTTTGGTGACCTCTCCTGTTATATGTGACTCCCCTGATTACTGTCTGTACTACTTGGACATGCCTTAACTTATATCAACTTAGAATTCTTTGACTTCATAGTATTATAAAGGCTATACACATTCAGTACAAAACATACCTTGTGTTTTTAATCTTGATCTTTTCCCAGGCTAGTGTTAGGCAGAGGGTATGGTCATTCTGTTCAGGGACAGCAAGCCACCCCTCCCCTGAAGCCAAAGGAATGTGATGGAGTACCAGTCCTCTACAGTGCATTGTGTTGCTAAACTAGGATATGCAGAAGGTTAGGTGTATTATATTTTTGTTTTATTATACTTACAATGGATTTATTAAGACATGACCTGATAGCAAGTCAAGTAACATCTGTATCAGAGTCTGCAATTATTTTATTTTGCTTTTATTTTTTCTATTAAACATATATTTCTCTCTCTTCAGTGAAAGCTTCATAATAACTGAGCCCTTTGCCTGTTTTCTTCCCTCATTTGCAATCCAAGAACTATATATAATTCTTGATACCAAAGTAAATATTCAGTAAATATTGTAATAAAAACTGAATTCTGAGGCCATGGAAAAATACCTAAGAGTTCATGGCCCACAGGGACCAAAACAGGTGAATTTCCACCCAAGACATTTGATTCATGGGTTATTCACAAACAAGGTCAAACACACAAAACAAAGGGCTGGTTTTTCTTGAGAGCTTGTTTGGAGGTCCTAGCAGGGGAGCCCAGTTACTTGTCATCCTTTTTGATGGAATGCACAACTTCAGGAGGGACATGCATGGAACAGTGAGGGAGGAGGGACCTCCACCTCACCAGCCAGATCAACCCATTCAACCCTGGTGATTGATGGGGTGAAGATGCTATAGCCAGATCGCCTGAACATCTGAGGACTAGATTTTTCTTGATCTACCAAATAGCTTAATATTCATAGAAATTAATCTCCTGAAGTCTCCACAGTCAGGTGATAAACACTGACAATTGATTAGCTTGATTAATTATGTTTATAGGAAACTATTGTTTCCTCTATCCACAGCACAAATCTAAAGCCTACAGTAGACTATCCAGCTATATGAACATGAGATGAGCAGCCTCTGTTGTCTCATGCCTCAAAGATTTATTCATTGCAAGAACACATATTCCCCAAATGCAGCCCCCCATTGGAGTGTTTGGCAGTTGGACAGCAGAGTGGGTAACAAACAGAAATTCTCTTCTTCCCATAGGATCAACTTCTGCCCATATTTGAACAATTATCCAGGTAGTTCAATCTAGGAGTGATAATATATTGAAAAAATACAAGTCAAAGAGACAAAAAGTAATATTAACTAGTAAAGCAAAATCTTGGTCGTTTTTCATGTCTCTTAAAAGGCATTAAAGAAAGCAACCAAATCCCTCACTAGTACTCTTTTCATTTCCCTCCCCTCACTCTGGAGAACCTCATTTGCAAATCCACCTCCTTCCCACTTTCTCTGCCCTGACTTCTACCCAGACTTCTGCATGTTTTCAAACACCAGCTCTCATCTATCACTGACAGTTACAAGCAAGCAAGATGATTAGCCACACAATAAATTTTATCTCATTTTAACTACAAATGCACAAATTGAAAGAACAATGATGGAAGTATGGTAATCCTTTTACAGACAACTATTATTCATAAAGACATTTGTATAAACTTTTTGTGACTCCTTAAATCCATAAGTGAATAATATTTTCTCTGGGAAATAAAATCATATTTAATATTGATATGTTGATAGCACTGAAGTGAGTAGATTTGTAAATATTTGCAAATATCTGTAATGAGCAATGGCAGGAAAATAGTATTATTCTCCCTCAAATATCAGAAGCTCTTTATTTTCTCTGAAATATCACATATTTTTATTTACTATTGTAATGATTTTTTTTTGAGACAGGATCTCACTTTGTAGTTCAGGCTGGCCCTAAGCTCACTATATAGCCCAGGCAAGCCTCAAACTCACCAATCCTCCTGCCTCTGTCTCTCAAGTGCTGGGATTATAGGCTTGAGCCACCAACCCCTGCATATGCGGTATGTGGTACTGACTGTGGGTGGGCGTGAGCCACCACGCCCAGTACTGTATGTGGTTACCAGGGATCAAACAAGGGACCTTGTGCTTGCTAAGCAGGTGCCGGAACCACTGAGCTAAATCTCTGGCCCTACTGTAAAGATTTTTGAGGTATTATGTCATGCTTAGGTAAATGCCATTGATACAAGCAAAAAAATAAATCATATACTTTAAGGTATACTAAGTTATTTCATTGCTCTGATCCCAATGTTCTATGACTTCTCCCAAGAGTAAATGGAATCGTTTTAAAGGGGATTTGCATCCCTCACATTTCTGTTTCAAAACTAAAATACTCTCAAGCAGAAATATCTCCCTGAAGTAGGTTTTTGTCAGAATATAGCCATACCATTTTTTTTTAAAGAACTTTGCAACAGGCCAAATATCATGTTCACTCCTTTAGGATATTCTCATGAAAAATTCCTCACATTATACTTAAGAAATCAGAATCATATTATGCATATGTAAGTTTCATAGCAAAATCATCAGATTAACAAATTAATAAAACCCTCAATGACATTATATTAATTGAACAAAAATTACTGATGGTATCAAAGGGATCAAAAGCTGTGGAAGTTAGTATGTGTTGGACGTCATTAGAAACATGACAACACTTCTTATCTTCCCTAATGCTCATGTCTCTGATACAGTACCTGGAATCTTAGAGGCATATTCCTTACAGATATTGTCAACAGGGCTTCAGGCTAAAATGTGCCAGCTACCTGAGCTTTCATGAGATTTGAGAAACAGAAAGAGGCAGAACTAGGTTACTGCTTTTCTATCACAAGAGGTCACATCCTAGAGTTACAGGCTTCAGCCAGTGACATATTTTACATCAGCCTCTGAGGAGTTTCCTAGAAATCACCTCATCTAGCTTCTGTAGGCCACTACAAACCAGTAATTTCTAAGAATTCCAGAAACTTTCAGAAAAATAGAACATCTGGGAGTAATGATGATATTGTCTTATATCCCTTCAACTCATCAATAATTTTTAAATATTTAATATGCTATATCAATTCCTTTTCTCAATAAATTGAGTGAAGTGTTTTGTTTGTGTGTCTGTGTATGTCTGTATGTGTGTGTGTGTGCGCACGCGCATTCAGGTTTTAACAAAATTTTGGAAAATATGTGCCGTTCTGACTAAGATGACATCTGCTTTTGAGTAGATTTCATAAGCTAGAAGATACATTAATGGACATGTGTCCTTGGCTTTGTAACTTCATTGGGACACAGAATCCGACTGTGCTTGTGTTTACTGATTGTACAGTTTCTGCCCACTGCCCCAAATGAAGGTGCTACTCAATCAAAATGTATTTATACCTACTATATCCATAATATTATTCTTTGCTATTATGTAAACTGATAAAGGAGAAAATGCCATGGCTGTTGTTTCCCATACTCATAAAATCTAATAGTGAAACAGTAGTGTGTATTAAAAACACCAACCAAAAAGAGAACATCCCACACCAGTGAAAGGGTAAATCACCTTCCCTTGTCTTTAGCCATGGATCTTATTAGCCAATGAATGTTATAGAAATTTCCATTTGTAGCTTGGAGTAGCAGGTCTGTCTCAGGAGAAAGAGGAACAAACCTACAGAGTGAACCCAAACAAAGTACTCTTACAAAAGGAAAGGTCACTGGGAGGGGTTCTGTGCTAATACTTGTAATATTACTTGGGGGAAACATTAGACACGGATGAAATTCATCTGAAGTCTGAGACAGATAAAAGATTGTTAAAAAAAGAAATGACATTAAACTCAAATTCTAGAAAACTATAAATTATCTCATTCCCGCCACCAATCTAACTCTTATATGTCATTCAGTACTTTACCTATCTGAACCTTCAAGTAATTACCAGTATAATTATTGTTTTGGTTTGACTATTACTAGAGTCCATTCTAACCCTAACTTTCAGACACTGGAATAAGAAATCATGTAAAGTATTGAGAGAGGGATATTTTTCTTCCTTTCCTCCCAGTACTGTGTAGATAATCCCAGAATTTACCTGGACAACAGGCAATATTCTCTTGTTCTCTATGTGGAGTTTTTTAAAGTCCAAATCCAAATGTCCATTTTCAGAATTATATGATCAACCTTTGCGATGTCACAGTGACCCAAAGGAAAATGAGAATAAATTATTTCTTGAGACACTTTATTGCTCAAGAAAGAAGCTCACTGCCACTCAGCACTTTTTAAATGCACAGAAATCAACAATAACATCTTCCACAGCTCTCCAGGAGCTCCACCACAGGGACAAGGATTAACTCTATTGCCTTATGAAAATATAAATAAATATAGCCTTATCTTTGAATATAGAGCCTTCTAAATTTGGTGATGCTCATGAATATTTAAGTAATCAGCAAGTAGTAGTAATCATTCCCATTTTATAATTAAAGTAGATGGGTCTTATTTTTAATTTAGGGTGAAGGGAGGTTTTTGTCCCTTCCTGTTAGGCAATCATAGCAGTTTATAATGAAAGTACGATTTTTCTGGTAAGAAACATTTACAAAATAAGAAGTCATTCTGCTTTGGAAAAAATTAGTGGGTTAAATTAGGCAAAATTTTTTGATTAAGATGCTGTTTAAATTTTTTAAAAATTCAGACACTATGCATATATATGCCAAAATATGTGATATCAGCACATAATTTACAAACTCAATTCCATACACAATAAAATTGTCTTTCACTTATGAAGGAATCCTACTCAAAAATCCTACTCTGGAATCTAAGTTTACCTTTACTTTCACCTCATTGTTAACTCCAATGGTTATTCTTGGATACTGTTTCTACCAAGTGAAAATACACACTTCATATTCATCTATTCTTATCCATTGTAGGAATTCAAGAAAATGAAAAATACAAAGGACCTGGGAATATAGCTTGGTATAAAGTCTTTGGGTTTCATTCCCTATACTGAAGAAAAAATGAGTAAATGAATTTTACTGTGCTTGGAACAACTGCAAACCAACCCATAAGGGCAATGCCTTCTGAGGCATTCTCTACTTCAGATTTGGAAGCAGTTGACTGGTAGAAAGAATGTGAAACCCTCCTATTCCTTGGTTCTATGCCTGTTGGCCTAGCATCGAGGAAATACTTCCAGCACAAGCCTCATATGAAGAGTGTCTTTAAATTTCAAATTCCATCATTTACTTCATTTGGACCTCAGCACTTATTATACTTGATTGTGCCTGTTGCATATATAACTATTCTATGAGTTAGTAATTCCTTGAGAATAGAAACCATATCTAATGTATCTTTTGTCAATACTAATGGCCTCCTTAGAGCATTGTAATTTTATTATAATTAGTACATGTTTGTGGTATGTAATGATTATCTTTCTCGTGGGGTGGAAAAGGGAGTGGAAAACGTAGTGTCACTCTTTGAACATGTTCTAGAGATACTCTTCTTCATCAACACGAGTGCCTAAAATTTGGCTCAAAATTAACCATCCCATCTGTCACTGCTTTTTCTCTGCTTTTCTGAATTTCTCACATAAGCCATTTAAAATGAAGCATTTGTCAAGTCCCTCAGGCACAGAACATGAATTTTTTGTTGTTGTTAACTATTTCCACATCATCAGCAATTGTTGGAAGGCCTGGAATACTGACACTGGAGAGTTAAGCAAGATGGCTTATGCTGGGTTATTATAAGTTAAAATTTTTTAATATTTTTATTGGGTTATGCAAAGCAACTTAAAATATGTGATAGGGCTTGTTTCCTTATTCGCTTTCAATTATTTCACCTGTTCTTTTGATATTATACAAATGTTTTGAATCAAAAGTGACATCAGAAAAAAACTCATGGGTTCCATAATTTAAATTGCAACAGAGGGCTGGAGATTTAGCTCAGTGGTTCCAGCGCCTGCCTTGCAAGCGCACAAGAACAAGGTCTTGAGTTCAATAATGGAAACCACATACAATGCTGGGCATGGTGACTCACGCCCACCAGCAATCAATACCACATACCACTGTGCCAGGCATGGTAGCTCACGCCTGTAATCCCAGCACTCGGGAGGCAGAGACAGGAGGATTGCTGAGTTTGAGGCTTGAGTGGGCCACATAATAAGCTCAGGGCCAACCTGAACTACAAAGTGAGACCTAGTCTCAAAAAAAAAAAAAAATTGCATTAGAAAAATTCACTCTCAGCATTTACATTTATCCATTAAAGCTATTTTTTTGAGCCACCTACTAGGAGGTTGGTCCTGGAATAATCATCAGGAAAACTGTGATGATCAGGATGTGATTCTTGCTCCTAAATAGTTTAAATCAGAGGTAGAGGAAGGGGCCTTCCAATGAAAATGTTACCCCTAAGTGCTACTTTAAGGGAAAGCATAGGAAATGAGGAAATGCACACAAACTGGGTTTAAATCTGTATCTCATGATGCCATGTCCATGATGATGTACTTTGTGAATTAAAACTGTGCAAAGAGTAGTTATTGAATTCTATCCATAGTTTAATAACACAGAACAGAAAATGGGGGTAGCTAGAAGAATTAGAAGATGACACAAATATTTTCCTTTGCAGAGATCTGTGTCCAAGAAACTCTGAAGAGTATGTTTCCAATTCTTTATTAGGAAGCTTTGTCTGGCAATGCTTTCTTACTGAGAAAATATCCCTCAGTTTTATTTTAGAAGCTAGAGGATTAAATATTATAAATATTCATGAAAATTATTGTTTTTAAAGAGTGTTCCATTAAAAAAAACTCAAAAGGAATACTTAAGGTAATAATTGATGGGATTGGAAATGCAGTCCTGTGATACAACACTTGCCTACCATGCTTAAAGCCCTAGCATAATTCATCCCCAAACCACCAAAAAACTATTTTTTTCTCAAAAAATACATTATATTAATAATTGGATTCATTTTGTTAAAAATCTATTTTGTGAAAGAAAAATTATGAAACACATTGAATAAAATATTCTTTCTGAGAAAATTTGTGTGTGGTAATTAGGACTTAAAGAAACAGGGTCTAGTGTTGGTACTTTACACACAGATTTAATAAGGTGAGTCAGTAGTTTACTAAATTAGTTACAGGGTTGGGAAACCAAAGGTCAAGAAAAGCCTCTGCTGATATTCAGGAAATGAGAACATGCAGGCTCAGACCTCTTGCCACCAGTGAGCTTAGCTGCCTACAGCCTCCGAGTGGTTGGTGCACCAGAGGATGCCGGGAAACTCCTGGCATGGTTTCACATATGCCCATCTGCCGAAGCCCATGAACCTGCCTGAAGGAGCAATAATGGCTTCCTTTGCTCTTCTGCCTTCCAAGACTTACACAAGAGCCTCTCGTGGGTAGAAGCTAATCCAGAACCCTGCTAGCACAGAGTTTGGAAAATGTTATTATCAAGTATTCAGGAGAAAACACAGGAGAGGGAAAATGGTGCTGAGTTTCCATCTGGCACACACCTCTTTAAATTCAACATTTTTGCTTATTAAAAATAATTTTATTTTATACTTTTAGGGATTTATAAAATTACCCCTTGGCCTGTTCCTCATGTTATGCCACCCTATAAGACTTATACTTGTAAATTGCTTTTTTTTACTTTTATCTCATTCTCGACTTATTGGAAGAAAACATAGTCAAATGAAAAGTGCATTTCCAATGAATGTACCAAATGAATACAACATTTAATTTGCTTTAAGAACATGACTTATGCAAATTAATAAATACTCATTAAACTCTCTTCCTCATAATTTTGCTCAGAAACTCCTAATAAAACTTTCAAAAGTACTGAAATTCTTTCAAGTAAATAATGTTATCTTGTCTACAGAAAACCAATAAATCTTTAAAATCAACAGCCCACTGTAGTATATTTTTAATATGCCACAGTAATCTCAAAAAATAAAAGTGTATTCTGAGTTATACATGCTTAAGTATTGGCTCAAAGAACCACACTGTAGATTTAGATACATGCCCAATTTACTAATTGTGTGCATTTGTCAAACTGCTTGGCCTTTCTATGCCTCCGTATTTTCATCTGTAAACACTGAAAGGATTAAACAAGTAACATACACTTGGCTAATATAAAAAAATTTGATAACATTTCTACTATTATTTGTAGAAGTTTTCCATCTCTTTCTTTTCACTTAACAAGTATTTAGAAAGCATTTTCTATATACAAGATATTCTTGCAGAACCCGGCTATGAAATAAAATTGAAGACAAAAACCTTGTTTTCATGGTGCTTCTCTTCTAGTAAAAATAAAAACACATTAAAAGCAAATAAATAGGAATATGAATAAATGGTAATATGATACCAAGACTGAGAGGCACAGAAAAAGAACACATAAAACAAAGTAAAAGGATAAAACATGACGGAGGCCACAGAATAATTATGAAGGATGCCTGTCAGAGAAGGTAACATTTGACAGAGATTTCAATGAAGTGGGGAATTAAACAGGTCACTGCCGAGGGGAAGAAGTCACAGAACTGTGAGTCAATAGCAGCTGCAAAGGCGGGAGGTATATGGTGCACTGAGAGGGGAACATATGGATCACCAGCACTACAGCAGAGTGAGTTCAAGGACACGGTAGATGAGATCAGAAACAGTAGATGAGGTCTAGCAGGGGCAGGTCAAAGATAAGGAGAGAGACAACTGATGCACAGCCTTGCAAGTAATGTTTTCTTACATGGTGCACCCTAGATTCCCACCTCATCTCATTCCAGTCCCTGCCCTGCCACCAAGAAGGTCAAATCAAGTAAAACCTTCTACACCATTGTAAAACTTTTCAAGTTCACTAGAAATCTTGAGGGATAAGTCAAGGAAACATCATCTGGCTTACGTTTCAAAGAATGACTGTATATGGCTAATGAAGATATGAACACCCTAATATCTGCCATCTGAGAACATACTGTCTTACATGGTTAAGGGAAAATAAAGATTCTAATCAGCTAACTTTAAAATAGGGAGATGATCCTGGAATACCTAGATGTGGCAAAGTAATCATTTATAACTGGAAGAAGGTCACAGAAGAGAAGGTCAAAATGAACTGACATGAAAATGATACCAGCCAATATGGCTAGTCTAGAGGAAAGAGGAGAGGAGTGACCCATAGCATGCAAAACACCTCTAGAAGCTGAAATTTACAAACAAACACGCTCTGCTCCCTCAGGATCTCTACAGTAGAACACAATCCTGCCATCATCACCCTGATTTTAGCCCAGTGAGATCCATATTAGAATTCTGAATGATTAAACTGTAAAATAACAAGCTCGTGTTTCCCCAAGCCATAGACAATCCCTAAATTTGTGATGATTTGTTACGACCAGAAAATTTATATAGTGTAGCTACACTGGGAAGAATAAGCTCAGTTGTTGGTTGGGCCTGTTAGTCACCAAGAATAGGAACAGGAAGACCAGCAGGAGACTATGGTTGAGGTCTTACCAGGTGAACCACGTGGCAGTTAAGCCCATGACCACTTCTGAGATGGTGACAAATGTTGTGCTTAATAGGAACCTTTAAAAAAATAAAAAGGAAGGTGAAATAGAACCATAACTTGGAAAAAAAAGTTGTCTTCTCAAGTGGAAGATATCTGTAAGGTAATGTTTCCCCAAGAAGGAAAGTGCAATCATCCACAAGAGCAGGAAATTTGATGTGCTAAAGATTCATAGCGCTAACTGGGCCTTCCATTCACTGCTCGGTCTGGCTCCTCAGTGCTCCTCTGAGCTCATCTTCCTTGCTCTCACATTTTCATTACATTCTAGGTATTGTGACCTGGCTGCAGATCTTTGGATATACCAATACCTCAGAAATGTGTCTGTTGTGTTCCTTCTATATGAAGAGAGCCACAGAGTGCATCTCTCCTCACTCAGGTCTTGGTTCAAGTACTGTGTTACCTTCAGACAGGTCTTCAGACCATTGTATGTAAATTGCAGCCTCCTGTTTCCTTCATGCACTACTTTCCTGTAGTGGTTACCACCATCTGATCACATGTAAGATTTTTAATTTGTTCTCTGATCTCACACCCAGCCCAAATCTTTATTCCTTAAATGATAAAATTTGATCTGTTTTGTTCCTTGTGATGCCCACAGTGCCCATTATCTCCCTGTTGTTTAGCAGGTACACATTTTTTAACAACTTAATTACTGAGAGAAAGAAGGACTGACAATAGTGAAGCATAAGACAACTGATCTTGCTAGAATCATTAAGAAATGTTTGCCAAAATGAAGAAGGAAATCCAACCTGATTTACTTAGGTACTCAATCTATTCAACTGACTAAATAGCAAAGATTTCAAGTAAGAGCTATTCTCAGCCTTTTAGAGTGAAGTTAGAAAATGTCACCTTATAAAATTAAAGTCAATAATAAACTTTATATTTTGAATATTACCAGACACACAAATAGCAATTATTATTACTCCATTCTCACTCCCCAAGAAGGAAAGTGTAAGCTTTGTTATTTGGACTGTGAAATAAAAAACATATACTGGACAGAGCATTATTTTCAAGTGGAGTATCTAGATCTGAACTTGAACCCTAACCTTTACCTGTCTGATCTGCTACTTCTCCTCTACTTCCTTTCTTTTCCTTTTCTTTCTTTCCTTCATTTGGCTTGTAGTTATAATGTTATTTTAGATGTTTTTTTACTGTTAATTAGTATACAGTAATTGAATATAATTATGTGGTATTTCAATACATGCATATATGTCATGATCAGAT
>PVIC010006725.1:28638-53413 GCA_004025085.1 Thryonomys swinderianus
AGGCTGGCCCTGAGCTCACTATGGTGCCCAGGCAAGCCGCCGCGAACTCAGCAATCCTCCCGTCTCTGCCTCCCGAGTGCTGGGATTACAGGCGTGAGCCACCACGCCCAGCATTATATGTGGTTACCGGGGATTGAACTCAGGTCCTTGCACTTGCAAGGCAGGCGCCGGAACCACTGAGCTAACCCTCCGGCCCCTATTTCCATATCTTGATCATTGTGACTAGTACTGCAATAAATATGCAACTATAGGTATCTTTTTAAGATACTGATTTCTTTTCCATATATATGTCCCTAGTAGTGACATATGTAATGGGGGAAATATGTGCAAGCCACATATTTTATAAGAAGTTAATACTCAAAATACATTTTTTAAAATATAATAATTCAGTATCAAAAGTAGTAATAATCTAGGTTTTAAAAAGAGCTAAAGATCAATGCAGGCACCATGGCCAAGTGGTAAGGCATCAGTCTCATAAAAAGAGCTAAAGATCTATATAGACATTTCTCCAATAAAGCCACACAAATAGCCAACAGCCACATGAAAAGATCTTCAACATTATTAGTTAACAAAAAAACATGAATCAAAAACATAATGAGGTATTACATTGCACCTGTTAGGATGGTTATTATCAAAAAATAATAAAACAAATATTGACAAGGATGTGGAAAACTTTGAACACTTTTTCACTCTTGAAAGTAAAATGGAATAGCTAATAGGAAAAACACTACAGAGTTTCCTCAAAAACTTAGGAAGTACTACATAATTCAACAATCCCACTTCTTCAATCCAAGGGAATTGAAATCTCTATCTCATAGAGTAGTTGCATTCCCGTGTTCATTACAGTATTATTCTTAATGGGTGAGAGGTAGAAATAGAAAGAACAAAAATATTCTTAAAAAGATTTAAAAACAAAGAAATATGATATATAAAATAAAATATTATTCATCATTTAAAAGGGAAATATTACTATAAAATACAACATGGATGACCTTTGAAATCCTTATTCTAAGTAAAATAATCCAAACATAGACAAATACTATGTAACTAGTGATAGAAGTAGTCAAACTCTTAGTAAAACAAGAGTCCCTCTCAAACAAAGATGTTTTGCAGATACTAAGAGAAATTTAGAAAGGGGAGTTATTGTTAAATGAAAAAATATGTAGATTTCATGTTACAAGATGTGAAATAATATCTATCACAGAAGAGTGCACGTTAGTTACCTATATATCGTACATTTTAAGTGGATAAGATTGTATCAAAATAAAAAATTGCTTTTAGATTATTGAATAAAGTCTAATTTTTTCTCTTTATAATTATTTTACCCCTTTAATTTTCTATTTGTCTTTAATCAAATTTGTCTTAAATATCCATTTATTCTATTTTTCCTACACAATATTACAATCATTTATGACTAAGTTTCATTATGAAAATAAAATTGGCTATAAAACACTAAAGTGAACATTATTTTTCAGCATTGTGTCAATAAATATGGTATATCTCCTCCATCTAAGAGTTTTTCAGAAGAATATTTTTTCAATTTTCTAGTGACTTTGTTTAAATTTTTAAAAAATTACTTTCTCTCTCATTAAATTATAATGTGGAGCAATGGTGCAGTAAATCACCCCTTCGAAATTCATTATTTTAGTGAAAGTGGAACCATATTGGATAAAAATGGGCTGTAAGTCCAATGAATAACTAGCATCCAAGACCAAACAAAAAACACACTGACAAGGCTGAAGCAAAAAGATTGCCATGAATCCAAGGTCAGTTGAGCTATATTGTAAAATCAAGGCCATCCTGTGCTACAGAGTTCAAAGCCAGCCTGAACTGTGTAGTCAGTCCTTATCTCAAAAAAAGAAAAAAGAAAAGAAACATAGAAAGAGAGGAGGAAAAAGAGGAGGATGAGGACAGTGAGAAAGAAGACAAGGAGGACAGGGGAAGGAGAGGAGAGAAGAGAGAAAGAAGGTCAGAGTAAAGAAGAAAAAAGAAGACTTAAAAGAATTTGTATGTGCTTAATAATCAGCATAGTGTTTTATGGCTACATTGAGTGAGATTTTCTTTCTTATAACCTAAGTGAATAGTTGGGTAACTATGTGAGATATAGAACATACCAATTTTTTCACTTGATAGTAGGTGGATGAGATTCTCAATGAATGATATATAGAATTCATAAGGAAGAATGATTGGGGAAAAATAAGATAGTTTAGATTTCTATATGGAAGTTTGAGGTTTTTTATGAAATCAAGTGGGCATATAGGTGTAAATCATTGGTTGTATTAGTTTAATGCTTAGAAGAGAGACTTAGTCTTGACAGTAAGGTTTGAAATCTCATTTCAGTAACAACTAAAAGTATAAGATTTTATGATATCATCCAAGAAAAGCATCCAGATAAGATAAGCACTAACCAACACTCACTCCGCCCACTTAAACCAATAGTTCCAGTTCTCATGTTTGCATTACTATATACCTAAGACTTGAGTAATCAACATCTATGTATTCTGCTTAATCTCTTTTCTCATGCTTTCCTCTATCTTAAGATGAATAAAATTGACATATTGAAACATCACTGTTTAATGTATCTCCAATTCTGTCATCTGTACTGTTCAGTTTCTTTTGTGTATCTACTCCATCCCAATTACCCAAAAGTACAACACACTAGTTACTGCTTTTCTTCAGTGAACAATTGATTTGAGGCCCACTTTATGCTTACTACTGTTCTAAGTATCAGAAACCTCAACAGTGAAAAAAAGAGGTAACCAGTTCCTACTATGTCAGTCTCTCCTCTTTTTAATCTCTGCATTTACCTCTTACTATAAATGTTTAACTTATTTTTCTCCTAACAATTCTTATTGCCAGATCAATTATCTCCATATATTCTGAAATCTAAATTTTAATTTTATTTCATAGAACTGAAAAAGTAATTCTTTCCCCAAAGTCTCAGCAATTCCAGCATTGCTCAAAAGTATAAGTCAAAGCCCCTTCTGAAACAAAAGGCAATATCTTAGCTGTGAATCCTGTAAAATATCAAAACCAAGCAATATATTCTCAAGGTACAACAATATGAGGTAAACATTTCCATTTCAAAAGGATAAAATAAGGGTAGAAAAAATTGGACCAAAATAAGACCAAAATCCAGCAGGGCAGACATTATGTACAGTAATTCCATGTCTGAAATCCAGGACACTTGGTGGTAAGATTTGAGTTTCAGAGGGTGTAAACAACCCCAAACCTATGGCCTTACTGACTAAAGTCAGCAAAGCCTCTTTCTTGGGCAGCTGCATTCATGGCCTACAAATTTCCTCAGCAGAAGTTTGACATTCTGATATCTCTAAATACCTGGGATCTTCACTGTACCATTGGTTTCATTCCCACTACTTCACTCTCTGCCCTCTCAAGAGTTCCTTGGCTGGCCTCCCAGGTCTTCCTTTGAAATCTGGTGGAAGCCACATTTATCCCATAATTCTTGCATTCTGCATTCTGGTAAAATCAGCAAAACATGGATGATATCAATATCTACTGCCAGTGAGAGCAATAGCCACACCTCCTTGGAACATGGCTGCAGTGGCCTCTCATTACCTGGATGACTTAGTACAATAAAATGAATCTTGGAGAACAAATTCCCTAGGAGGTGCTCTCTTCTCCAATGTAATTTGACACTTTGTAAACTTAAGCCTGCGATAAGTGGGCTTTTTTCTTATTTCTGAGATGCTCTCAAACCATTTTTCTTGTTATCCCTGGATTTGGTTTCAGAAAAACTTAGATTTTTCTTTCAGTAATGTTAATCTTTTCAGAAACCATGCATCCTTTGGCTCCAGATTTACACATACTTCTTTTTTGGGCCAAAATTCAAGTTTTTCCTTTCTGCTTTTTGTCCCAAATTATCCCTATAAATCTGGCTGAAAGCTGACAACAGTGCCCATGGTATACCCAGAATATTGAACTGTGTTGATATTTCCTCTGGCAGATAAATTACTCCATCACTTTTATCTTAGTCTCTCACAAAACCTTAGGATATAGGCAACACATAGGCATTTTTGCCACAGTGTAATATAAATGGCCTTTAAAGCCTCTAGTCTAATTGCCAGTGAAGTAGTAGTTTCTGTTTGAACCAACCTGGTCTTTTAAGTTTTTCATTCATATCAGCATTCTCATGTTCTGAATTCCTGACCAGAATCACCCACAAAGCTCTACTTACAGCACTCTAGGACTCCTCTAGCCTGTATTTCCAACCTTTTCCAGCTTCCTTCTGTTAACCATTTTCAAAATATGTAAACCACATGGTAAGGTATGGTCCCACCTGATACCAACTGTCTGTATTAGTCAACTTTTCTACTGCTGAACCAACTACCTAACACCCTCAATTTAAAACCAAATAGGCTTATTTGATTCACAAACTTGGAAGATTCAACTCATGTGTGGCTCATTCAAAGACAGAAACATCATGCAAGAAGGGTACAATACAGCAAAACTGTAGGTGGAAAGGACATCAAGAGAACAGTGCCAGAGAGTAAGGAGCCAGAGGACAGCTGTGGAAAAGAAGTCCTACAATCTCCCATTTACAATCTGCAGACCAAAAAATACAAAAGAGCTACTAATTGCAAATCTAAATGCTTATAAGACAAAGGATAGATATTGTAAGTCCCAGTCTTAAATTAAAAACCCAAGAACCAAGAGAACTAAGGTCCAAGAGTAGAAAAAACGGTTGTCTTAGCTTAAGTGAAGAAAGAAAATTCACTGTTCCTCCACCTCTTTGTTCTTTTGAGGATCTCAACAGATTGGATGATGACCACCTAAATTGTGAGAGAGGATGTTCTCCACTTAGACTAATAATTCAAATATTAACCTCTTTCAGATGCACACTCACATCACACTCAAAATAAAATGTTTCATTAGGTATCTTGGCTTCCTTTAGCCAAGTCAAGTGGTATAAAAAAAATAATCTTTCTGCCATCCTGGTACTTACAAATTTATAATGATCATTTGATTGAAGATTTTTGTTTTGTTTGCTCTTTTACTTTAGTTCATGTCTTCCCTCAAAAATATTTGGTATTCAAGCTCTATTTGGAACAAGATAAAGTAATTTTCATATTGGCAAACTTTAAATATTTTTGGAAAAAGAACAGGAGTCTCGGCATCAATGTATAATAAAAACTGTTGAGGAAATATGTAAGATGTGGTGGGAGGTTTAAAGAGTTCATCTCTTGAATATTGTGGCATATTTTAGCTTCCCAAGGGTTACTAAAAGTAAATGCACACAGCCAGTCTCTTAGATTTACTGTGTACAGAAAAAAGAAAAATTCTTTCTTTGATGTGTAAAAGTTCTAAGACTTGTAAGACCTTGCCTACAGAATGGATGTGTTTTTTACCACTACTTCTCTCAGTGATTACTTACTTTAAATATAAAAATATATGAAGTAAAAATTAGTTATCAAGGCTTACACAGTTTACAAAAAATTAAACTAGTGCATATTACATGGGCTGGTTTTCAGTGTGAATATTATCTTAAAGATTTTTAAAGACATACTAAAGTTCAAAAGTATACACTTTCCATCAATTCATAACCTACAGGTGAAGTGTGCCCAGAAATACTGTAGAATTTCAATTAGCAGGTCACTTGGAAACATGGAAGAAAATAACTATATAAAATTAAATATAGAAGAATTTAAGATCTGGGAACTTTCATGGGGATTAAGTTGGACTGTCTTATGCTCAGTAGTCTTTTTTTTAATTGAATTCTTTATTAGTACAATTTATATACATCTCAAAATCACGTATAACGTTGGGGAATTTGTACCAGTATATGACACAAGTTAATTCTCATTTTTACCCATATCCCTACCCACCCACACCTCCTCACCCCCTTTATACATGCTCTTTCATTTTCTTTCTGCATCATATTTATTCCTTCCCCTCATCATATTCCCACACTAAGTTTCGTATAGAAATTTTCCACTCTATAAAAGCTGTCATACTTTCTAGAGCTCATTTGCATCTACAGGTGTTCATGCCAAAGAGAAGATCCGGATCAGTAGTCTTTTTATGCCTGGTCTCCACAATAGCCACAAATCACTTGAAAATTTATCAATAAAAAAAATGTGAAATGAGCAATCAAATAATTCTGGACTAGCCTGAATAAATATATCTAGTTTACTTTATCCAAGTAAATTTGATGGAATTTCTACCTGTGTCCTTATACTCTCAGATACTCTATGGGATTGGCAATTGACTATGACTTGTTGACTTTATAGCAATGCCAATATCAATGTAAGAAAGTCACCTATAGAGCTACATAGATTCTGCAGAAGTAAGAACTATTTTGCAGGAGTACAGGAAATTCCTTTTGCTGTCAAGGATTAAAAACAAAAGAAATATTTCCACAAAATGGAATCACTAGAGACACATGAACTGCCATTCCACAGTCTTCCTACGTTGCTTACTATCCCTTTCTATAGATTCCAAGGGCTCTCATACCCTAACACATTGAACCAGAAATATAACATCAATACCAATGCCATTTCCTTTTCTGGAAAACAATAGAGCAGGAAATAGACAAGAAAAGTCTAGTACTTGAGAAAATTGTTGTCATACATTTCATTAATTCTAGAGCATATATATTTTCTTCACAATTTCATATCACAGAAATTGAATATTTTATGTTTATAGTTACTAGTAAACAAATTTTGACAAATATTCTCAAATTACTCATACCCTGTTGTTTCAATTAAATGATATACATGATTGGTAATAGAATTCTTTGAAATGTCTTTTAAAAAGTCATCTATGTGGGCCGACGGGTTAGCTCAGTGGTTGCAGCACCTGCCTCACAAGCGCAAAGTCCTGAGTTCAATCTGGCAACCACATACAATTCTGGGCGTGGAGACTCATGCCTACCAGCAATCAATACTACATACCACAATGCAGGGCATGGTGGCTCACGCCTGTAATTCCAGCACTCAGGAGGCAGAGACAGGAGGATTGCTGAGTTCGAGGCTTGTCCATGCTACATAGTGAGCTCAGAGCCAGCCTGAACTACAAAGCGAGACCCTGTCTCAAAAAACAAACAAACAAAAAAACGTCATCTATGACTGTTCACTAAAATTAATTTAATACTTGGGCAGGAATACATAAAAATAGCGTAAAAGAAATCATTACAGTTCATTATTGGAAAAATAACAACAAACCTAAATTTTCCTGCAAAGGAGCAATCAAGAAATGACAGCAGTTATGAAAGGCAGAAGCAAGAGAGTCACAAGGCCAACTCTAACGGGAGTTCTATCCCCAGGTCCACAAAAAGAAAAAAAAAAGAGTTGAGGTGCATGATAATGCTTCTGTAAACTTGAGTCACCTGGACATTTTGTTAAATATGCAGAGTCTGATTTAACAGTCTGAGGTAAAGCCAGATATTCTGCTTTTCAAGTAAGCTTCTGATAAAGTAGGTCATACCAAGGTTACAAAGTGCTAAAGAAATTATTTCTCCATTACCAAACAATGCAATGGAAGATGGAATAAATTACTAATTCCTCCAAAAAAACAGGAAAAATTTCAAAGCACTAAGACTGTGTGTTACTTTCCTCTCATTGCTGAAACAAAAAAAAAGCCACACTCAAAAGGGAAGGGGTTTATTTGGCTTATAGACTGTACAGGACTCAGTCTATAATTGACTGGCTCCAAAGCAGGATGGTAAATAGGCAACCACAAGGCAATAAAGGTACCAAGAGAGAGACTTAACATCTCCCTGCACTCTTTATCTTACTGAGGCTTTTTTGGATGGATAGCACTCACACTCTTAATCTAGTACCCTTGAGCCTAGCATTGTATCATGAAGCATTTCAGGCTTCACACAGTCTAGGTCAAATCTATGACCACATGAGGCTTGGAGGGACATCTAGACCCAATCCATGATATTCCAACACTGACCCCCCCAAAAAACTCATGTGCTTTCCTTTATGCAAAAGGCATTTTAGTCCATTTCTAAATACTGCCAAAATGCTAGCAGTTTCAGCATTGCTGAAAAGTTCAAATCTAAAGTCTCCTCTGAAATTTAAGACAAACTCTTAGCTGAAAGCCTCTATACAAATGAAAAGGAAGCTAAACAGTTCTAACATGCAACAGCATATGATAGACATTTCCAATTTAAAAGTTTACACACAAGGCAATACAAAGGAATGGAACCAAAGCAAGTCCAAAATCCAGGAGGTCAAACATTAAGTTCCACAGTTCTACTTCCAAACTTTCTGGCAATCTCTGGCAAACTGTGAACTTCAATGGGTCTGGGTGGCTCTGCCCTATGGCACTTCTGGCAGTTGAAGCTTCCATGGGTTCTCTCTTGGTCCAGTTTTGCTCCCTCCTTGCATCTTTCCTCAGACAATTCACACTCCTGGCTTTCCTAAACTTCTGTGGTCTCCACTGCACCTCTGGCTTCACACTCACAGCTTCACACACGACATCCTCAGGGAAACACTGCCTGGGATCTCATACCTCTTCTGAAATCTAAGTGGAAGCTTTCCTGATCCCAGAACTGTTACATTCTGCATGTACCTACCTAAAAACAGTGCAGCATGGATGAAATCAAGGTCTGCTGCCAACTGGAAACATAGTAGCCAGTCTTCCCTCCCTCTCAGATGTGGAAGTCCAATACCTATTGACCAAAGCCCAAGGAACAGCTTCTCTAGGCAGCTGCATTTTGGAACAATTTCCCTAGGCCACTGCTAGTTTGGAACAACTTCCCTAGGCTGTGCCATTCTGGAACGTTACTCTGGTGCTTTTCTCTCAAAGTAACACTCTTTCACATTTATAGCTCTCAGACTGCAAACAGTAGAGAGCAGCTGCCTCCTGTGATGCCCTCAGGTCTTCTTTTCGATTCTCATATTTCTACTCAACAATTAAGATCTCTGTTGCTTTATCTTTGAGTTCACAGCTTTACTGAAGCTTCTTTCTTTACTATCAAGTTTTTTTTCTTTCCTTTCTTTACTTTCCCCTACCCACTTTTTCTTCTCCTTTTGAATATTTTCTTCCTATTTCACATTACCTGTCATACAGTTTAGCCAAACTCAAAATGTTTTAAATCACTCTGGCTGGCCTTTTGCTCTTGATTCTCAGCACAGATCTGGCTAACCCCCCCCCCAAAAGAGCCATGACATTTTCTCAACATTCAACTGCTTTGATATTTCTTCTGTAAGATTAATTAATCCATTGCCCCTAATTTTAGTCTCAGGCAGTCTTTGGATGAGAACAAAATGCAAATTCTCTGCTAAGCCATAACCCATATCACCTAGAGACCAACAGCCAATGAAGCTTTTCTTCCAAGCAGAAACCTTGTGAGCCTGGTCTTTACTGGCCTTCTGCTCTCTGAGCTCTGACTAGAATCTCCCATAAAAATAGCCTAAGATATTCCTAATTCTACAGCCAATATTTCCAAATCTTTACTAACTCTTCCCCTTCCCACAAGCCATTTCCAAAGTTTTTTGAGCCACATGGCCAGCTAATGTCACAGCAATGACCCCATTTCTCTGGTGCCAAATATCTGTGTTAGTTACTTTTTTATTATTTCTGAGCCAAAATAACCAACACTCAAAGTTAAAAGAAAGTGCACTTATTTGGTTTATGGTTCATACAGGCTTTGATCCATAATCAGCTGGCTCCAAAGCAGGACAGCAAATAGGCAACCACAGGCAACAAAGGTAATAAGAGAGAGAGGCTTAAAAGCATCTCCCTGCACCTTTTATCTTATTCAGGTTATTTAACGTGGGTAACACAATCTTAATCTAATGCCCTTGAGACTAGCATTCCATCAGGAATCAGTTCTGTCTTCACATACTAGATCAAGCCTGTCACCAGATGAGGCTTTGTGGGCACAGCTAGACCCAAGGCATAACACATTGATAATTAGATCCTTTACTGTATAGAATTCCTTTAGACAGAACTTCCTGCTGTCTTTGAAGAGAAGTTTTTAACTTCCAGCTACGTGATTCAAGGGAAAAAATAAAGCACAAATATGAGTGGCCAAATAGGAATAGATCATCATAAAACCTTGTAAAATGATTTTCAATGGGAAACTTTTTAAATAAGCACAGCTTCATCAGTGCTTTAGATGGCATTGATGCTGGCATTCTGTTGACAAACACCTGTCAATGACTCTTAAGTTTAAAATTAATTCAGAAGAATAGAATTCTGTATATACAAACATTTAAGAATATCTTAAGTCACTTTTCTTATTTTTATGGACATATAGGAATAATACATGGTTTTTAAAAATCTGTATCAAAGAAAGCATAAAAGTGCTTTTTATAAATGTAAAATAAAAGTACTAAGTCCCAAAACACTGTTATTACAACTAGCAGAGGTTTTTCCCTTAATATTCTAATATATTTTTCTCACAAATGCTTTGCTAAATTTGATCAAATGCAGCAGAACAACAGCCAAACATCTCCCTCACCTCTCCTCTTACAAACAATTACACATGTAGCATCCAAGTTATACTTTGAAAATAAAATGAAAACATGGAAAATCAGTATACAATATCCAATAACCTCAAATGGTCTTCAGTAAAGTAAAAAACAGTAAACTATTGACCATAAATAACATCATATGAATTGATGACTGGGGAGTTTGGTAAAGTTCAAATTGTATTAATTAAAGTTAGGATTGACTTTATTAAAAAAGGGATACTAACTGCATTGTCTCCATTATTCAAAAAAGCATATAGTAATACCTATTCCATATATATGAATGTAGAGATTACAGTAAAGGATATTTAAAGAGAAAGCATCCAGAATGGCCCAGAGAAATGCATGTCCTGATCCCAGAAATAAGAATCCAGTCTCTCTCACAAGCACAGCCCAGGTGAAACCAGATGTAATGGACATGTGTTCACCCAATTCTTCACCATGGATTGGCTCTGTGCTCA
The DNA here is from genome assembly GCA_004025085.1 of Thryonomys swinderianus. Taxonomy (NCBI): domain Eukaryota; kingdom Metazoa; phylum Chordata; class Mammalia; order Rodentia; family Thryonomyidae; genus Thryonomys; species Thryonomys swinderianus. The sequence continues at coordinate 39,548 of PVIC010006725.1, forward strand.
TCAGGCAACCTTCTCATTATAATGTCTTTTTCACAGTTTTGCTGACAAGAAAGAGTTCACTCATGCCAAGACAAACATTCTACTTTACATGAAAGTTCAATATTTAAAATGGTGAGTTAGGGCCAGAGATTTAGGCCAGAGATTTAGCTCAGTGGTTCCAGCCTCTGTCTCGCAAGCACAAGGTCCTGAGTTTGGTCCCTGGAGCAACACATACCACAGTGCCAGGTTTGGTGGCTCATGTCTGTAATCCCAGCACTCAGGAGGCAGAGACAGGAGGATTGTTGTAAGGTCAAGACTAGCCAGGGCTACATAGTGAGCTCAGCACTAGCCTGAACCACAAAACAAGACTCAGTCTAAAAAAAAAAAAAAAGATGGTAAATTAATGAGTTAAAACTCTTGATAGCACACCAGTCTCTTAGGGATTTGGTTTGGTAGAAAATGCCCAGAGGACATCATCTACAAGCAAGCTTGAAAATTTAATTTTTGGGCCTGCAAAGCTGGGAATCAGCCCCTGCAACAAGATGACCTTATCAAATAATGATTCTGACCTTGTCTAAACTGCCAGCTGGATTCCTAAGCATACATTTCCTTAACTGCAAAAATTACTACAATTCACAACAACAAAAAAAAGCCCAAAAATTATAAAGTAAAGGTTCGGTATAATATAGCACTTTTTAACTCTCATTTAGGCCCTAAAAATATAGCTTTTTAATAAGATCTGTTTTCCTACATTTCCTCTTTATACTATCAAGAAAAATTTGAAGAGGAAAACAAAACTCAGGTATTTGGTAGGTGGAGGGTTGTGGGGTGGGTAGGAGAATGGGAAAAAATAAGAATTAAATTGTGTCATATACTGTACAAATTCCCAGTATCGAGTGTGATCATATTATGATGTGTATATACAAGGTAATAATAAAGATAAAAATTTTTAAAAAGCAAAATTAGTAGGTGATATTCATATTTCCTATTTGAGTCTTACTGAAGAAAAATCATTTTTATTATGCAATCTCATCCAAACCAAATCTATTGATATGAATTTATAAGAAACAATACAATCTAATAATGTTGTAGATTACATAGGTAAAAGAGAATAAATACAATAGGTAAACACATCAACACTGGCTTTCAAAGGGGGAAAAACAATTTAGGCAACCTAGCATTTAACATGAATGACTTAATTAGGGCCAGAGATTTAGCTCAGTGACACTATACCTGCCTGGCAAACACAAGGTCCTGAATTTAATTCCCAGTAGCATAAATAAATAAATAAATAAATAAATAAATAAATAAATAAATAAATAAATAAATAAATAAATAAATGACTTAAATATAAAAATTCTGCTGGGCGTGGTGGCTCATGCCTATAATCCCAGTACTCGGGAGGCAGAGACAGGAGGATTGCTGAGTTCAAGGCTTGCCAGGACTACATAGTGAGCGCAGAGCCAGCCTGAACTACAAAGCAAGACCCTGTCTCAAAAAAAAAAAATTCTTATGTACAAAGTACATTGTAGTAATTGCCTAAACTCAGTGGTTCTCAAACTTTACCATGCATGAAAATTAAGTGGAAGGCTTAAGAGTACAAGATTGCTAGGCTCCATTTCGAAGGCTTGAGTTGAGAGGCATAGACAGAGGCCATAAAATTTGCATCTCTAGCAAGTATCCAGATGCTGCTGATGTGGCCAGTTGAAGTTCTAAACTTTTGAAGCTAGTTTTTTATCCAAGGAATGTTGAGGCATAACAACTTAAGGAAGTATTTGTTGACATTAACTGAACATTATAATCATCTGAGGAGTTTTGAAAAACAGATTCCCTAGGACATATTTTTAAAGGGTAAAAATGTAGATTTCTGAAGGGTAGCACCATACCTTTTGAACTTTTGTAATATTTAATGTGTAAAATTTTTAATAGGCTTAACTCAACATCTACATAAAGTCTATGCTATATGCTTCATGGTAGGTTATCATTGAAGGTCATGAGTTTCTCATAGGGATTCATGAGCCTCACTGTTACAACTTGCAGGTTAGCAATGTAGATTCTGGAGCCACCATTCATATCTCATTTCAACTTCTCTGGGCCTCATCTGCAGAAGAGAAACAATAATAGCGACAATCTACTGACATAGAATAGATAAGTTCCAGGCAATGGAGAATCCCAAGTTAATGTTTGCTATTTTACTATCCCAATGCGTTAACACTTAAGGGGCTTCTCTAGCGTCACACTAGAACATCAAATTCTTCCTGAAGTATCTTCCATTGCATTCTAGTTTACTAAAATGTAGCACATCAGAAACAAGACTGTCATCAGAAGTTAACTCATTCTACTTTCTCCTTGCAAGTTATTCCTTATCCTATATCCTCTTTATCATGTGCACTACAATAAAATGCTTACACAAGCCTTATTTCTGGCTTTACAGTTCATGACAGCACATTGTTCGTGTCTCATATATGATGAACTGGATTCTCAAGGCAAAAGAATTGTTATTCAGGCTTTCCCCTGCACAAATCCTTGTTTTGGCTAGATCCTGGCAGTTTATTCCACAGAGCACATTCTCTCTAGCATTTGTTAAGAATTAGTTATGAGGGTTGGAACATGTGAATTCAGTTTGACAGAACTGCTGCCAGCTTCATCTGTACTGGCCACAACTGCCCCCATGTAACACAACATGGTTTTTCCTGCTTGTTTCCCAGCAAACTCTAAATATACAAAACCAATAGTTAAATAGAGCCTTACAATCAGACCTTAGTGCCAAGAATGTGCCCAAATCCAACACATGTGCTTAAGATTAAGCCATGTACATTCTGAACTGGATAAAATTGGTTTTTTTCCTGTTCAACATATAAGATTCTACTTACCTAATTTTAAAATAAATCACAAATCTTATTTTGAGACTTAGGTCTTGATGTCATCCAAGACTAGGCTCCTCTCTCTAAGTGCCTCCAATAAACTGTGCTGTGTGAAATCTTGGATCTCCTCTCTCTTTTCTGGAACACTTATTATTTATAATTATCATTAAAAGTGCTCTTTTCAAGTATTTTCAAAATTGTAGATTTCTATAACACTTAACTAGTATCAAGAGATTTGATTATGGAGGTCATTTACAATAAAAGAGATGCTTATTTACAGAGAGAGGAAAACTACAATTCATATAATTTGTGAGCGGTTGAAATTCCCACAGTTACTTAATGCCACAACTAATCATAAGTCACATTCTCTAATATCAAATACTCTACTTTCCTCATTAGGCCAAATTGACTCTTTCTCATGACTAGTAATGATGATGCATTACAAAAGATAAATATTACTAAACATCAAAACACTGCAAAGAGAAGGCAAACACATTGGCTGATTTTCAAAATAATACAAAGAAGTTTCCTTCCAGGATTTGCCTATAGACAAGGGAATGGATTTGTTGATATTCACAAACACAGTTAGTGACAGTTATTCAGTAGAATAAAACTGAACATGAGAGAAACTTCACATAACCAGAGTTATAAAATTTTTAGTATTCTATAGAAAGTGTGAGAATTGATAAAATATCATATAAATTAAATGTAACCATTAAACTCAGGTAATACTGGCTCTCAAAGGAAGATTAATTTAAAAATGTATTTTACAGCTGGGCATGGTGGCTCACGCCTGCAATCCCGGCACTTGGGAGGCAGAGACAGGAGGATTGCGGAGTTCGAGGCTTGTCTGGGCTACATAGTGAGCTCAGGGCCAGCATGAACTACACAGCGAGACCCTGACTCAAAAAAAAAAAAAAAGTATTTTACAGATTATTAGTAGCCATCAAAATTCTCTGCCTACGCAGATTCAGTCTGCAAACATAAGTAAAAGGGCCAATTGTTTTAAAATTATTAACAGTTTAAAATATAGGTTATTGCACTGAATATTTAATTTAGAATACTCATCCTTTATTTTAAAAAGAAGTTATGAATCTCAAGTAAAATTTAGTGACTCATTAGAGTGTTTAACATATTTTCTCTAATAAATTCATTTAATAGAATGCATCAGATGCCTACATATAAAAAAGGCACTTGGTGGTCTAAAAATAGTTTATTTCTACTTCTAGATGCTCATCCTGCTCAGCTGCTGGCTTGTATTATACACTAAATTTTGAGTCTGTAGAGAATAGGATGCTTCAATTTCTATATGTCTAATGGTTAGTAGATGGGTTAGCAAAAGGAATACAGTTTTGGCCCAGACGCCTAGCTTTCCTGTTTAATAGCTAGTAACTTTGGGAAAATTAATTCCTTTAAGTTTCAATTTTCATAACTCAATAGTTCATGTAAAAATAAAATACTCTAAGTATTGTATTAAGTGAAACAATGCATGTTACATGACTGGCCTATTATTTCTGATTATTATGATTACTGAATATTAATTTGTGAATAAGTGAACTCACAGATCTATAAATGATGAAGAAAATAATATGTGGCAGCATACAACAAAATCCACTTGAATAACAAAATCTGTATTTGGAAATGTCTTGATCTCCCAACTTAACTATGGACATTAAGCAGACAAGGTAAAACCAATCTATCACTGCCTAAGAAATTTGATTAAACTTTATAGAAAATTCACAGTAAAATATTTGATATCATCCTGTAGCAAGAAAGGTTGATCCTTTTTTAAATTGTCAACATCAAAGAAGAAGAAAAGCAAAATATCCAGTCCAGATGAGAAAAAGATTAAAAGTGTGGCAGTTGGGGCCGGAGGGTTAGCTCAGTGGTTCCAGTGCCTGCCTCGCAAGCGCGAGGTCCTGAGTTCAATCCCTGGTAACCACATACGATCTTGGGCATAGAGACTCACCCCCACCAACAATCAATACCACATACCACAGTGCCGGGCGTGGTGGCTCAGCCTGTCATCCCAGCACTCGGGAGGCAGAGACAAGAGGATTGCTCAATTCGAAGCTTGCCTGGGCTACATAGTGAGCTCAGTGCCAGCCTAAACCACAAAGCGAGACCCTGTCTCAAAAAAAAAAAGTTGTGGCAGTTAAATGCAATATACAATCTTATATTGGATCCTGAACCAGAAAGGAAACAAGAACATTCTGAGACAGTTGGTAATATTTAAACAACTTGCATGGTTTGAATGGTAGTTTTGCACTATGATCATCTGAGACAAATGCCCCTGTTTGGAGAAAAACAGGAATACCTAAGACTGAACACTTAATACTGTAAATTTCATGTAAATCATTCAGGAGACTAGTGATAATTAGTACTAATATGGATGCAGGAGAAAAATGCAATAAAGTGTAGAATTTATGTAACTTGAAATTCGTCATGAAAAATACTGATTTGTAGGGTTCACGTGACTTTTCTATAAATTTCAAATAACTTTCAAAGTAGAATGGGAAACCCAAAAGAAGAAGTATTTACAAATACAAAGTTTCAGGGCTGGAGATTTAGCTCAGTGGTTCCAGTGCCTGCCTCACAAGCTCAAGGTCCTTAGTTCAATCCCCGGTAACCACAAACAATGCTGGGCATGTGATTCATGCCCACCAGCAATCAATACCACATACCACAGCACCAGGCATGGTGGCTTATGCCTGTCATCCCAACACTCAGGAGGCAGGGACAGAACTGCCAAGTCTGAGGCTTGCCTGGGCTACATAGTGAATTCAGGGCCAGCCTGAACTATACAGAGAGACCCTGCCTCAAAAAAAGAAAGTCTCAGAACTTATGTTCAATAAAACTTGTGACTAATTCGGTATTTCAGAAAGGTACAGAGAACACTGCTGAGCTCTTCATGGACTCTCAGGGTTGGACTCTACAGCCCACTCACAGGCAAATGATCTTCAAATGCACTGCTTATGACTTCCTTTGTCAGCCTAGAAGTTATGACAAGAGTAAAGTAATCTTTAAGTGCTTAAATTTGATGGTAAAAATGAGAATGAAAAAGAAAGCATAAGGAGAAGTTTTATAAAGGATGAATCAAAGAAATATGTAATTATTTCATATAATAAACCTAAGGTTTGTAATCAAATGAATAATGACACCATTTACAAAATAGGAAATTAGGAGAAACTAGTGGTGAAGCTAAATTTGTTTTTAAGTTATTTGCCTATAAACTAATTAGAAAACAGTCCAAGTTAAATGTTCAGCAGACTATGGGGCTATAATGCTGAAAAGAAGGGATGAAGCAGATTTGGGCTTATAGAATATATAATCTTAGAAGTTTTGTAAGCTGCTGTATGTTATACCCAGTCAGAGAGAAGAAACTTAATTTACTGATGTTTTCAACCAACAGCAAATGTGAATATCGACAAGTACTATAACTGGGGTCAAGGATGAACATGTATACTTTTTAAGTACTAGCTTTTATCACTATGATAACCAACAAATATTATTTGTAAACTAAGAATCACAATCATTAGCTGCTGGACATATATTTTATCAGGATAAAGAATATCCTAGTTTACCTCAGAAATTCATAAAACATTAGACTTGTTATTGATAAATTTAGAATACAGAAAGCAAAACAAGGAAATATGGTGTAAAACAGCTTGTCTGGGACACCGACTGTAGCTTGGCAATCATCTCCTGGAACCGCACAATAAAATCTCACACATAACAGATCATGATGGTCATTTAACTGAAATGCTGTCAGTTAGCTCACAAATGGACAAAAAAATGAATAATAATAGTGCATCATTGGAACCAAGTAATGAAGCAGGCTTATCAACTTTGTGAAAGGGTAAGAAAACTTCACACAGATATCCTGTCCACATTCACAGAGGAAGTCCATCACATCCCAATTACTGTTTATAAAGTACTAACATAAGGATTTTTTTCAAAACATTTATTCTATTAGTCACAGTCTAAACCAATATAGCACTCATTAGTCACAGATGCCACTAGTTATTAACAATTTCCTGAAGGCATTTCTACTCTTAATATCTGTTACATTTGCTGCTCGTACATTTTAATTATAAATTAAAAGCAATTTAAATATTATAATCAAAGAAACAGAGAGCATTCCTACTGACAAAAATACCATATTTAAAATCATTTTAATGTCAGAAATTCTCCATGTCAGCTGAGTTGTTGTCCATCTAGTCACATTATACCTTCAGGTGACTAAAGAAAAATCTGAATATTCTAAATTTATCAACAGATTAAATCACCCTGGAAATATTGCTAAATGGTGTTACACATATTTTAAGACGGAAAGCTTTCTGTACATACCAGCTGCTGTAAATTTACTTTGTAAGATCATTAAATATTTCATGTCATCAATTCAAGAAAATAAATATACTCAGAAGTTTTCTTTGAATATTTATTTTTAACTAAAAGACAGTATTTTGTAACCTTATAAAAATAAACAGAACATAAAGCCAGTGTTTGGTTTCTTTTGAAAAGGATATGATATATGCCATAAATATTAAAGAAAGTTGTGTATGTATTTTATATTTATTATTAATGTTTCACAGTAGTTTCACAAATCTTTATTATAAGACCACTGATAACATTGCTTTGGCCTTCTAACAAGCCATTTTCTTGTCATTCTGGATGCCATTTCTGAACTCTGCCATGTTCTACAGTTTCACATCTTCTGAAGGAACTTCTCATCCTTCAAAGTTTCTCATGAGCAATAGCTTCTCAGTAGACCTTTCTACTCCATTTTATAATCCACTCGCAGTGGCAGGTGGGGTCAGTTGATCTTGTATTCTAATTAAGACCTTTCACATATGTCTTAGTCACATTCTCATCACTGAAACACAGTACCTGAAACCTGCAATTTGAAGGTCAAGAGGTTTATTTTTGCTTATGATTAAAGCCCATGGCCAGGCAATTCCAAGGCAGAGTCAACATGAAAGAGGGACATACAGAAGAAATCTGCCTAGATCATGGCAGCCAAAAAACAGAAAGAAAGGGGAAAAGAAAGAGAGAAATACAGTATACCCTCCCAGGTCATGCCTGTAGAGACCCACCTCTACCAAGGCCCCATCTCCTAACAGCACACTAAGCTATAATTCCTCAACAATGTAATCACCTTCCAAAAGCCCTTCCTGTGAGTACATGAGGCTCTTATGGACATATAGATACAAACCATAACAGCAATTCATGATCTCTCTCCCTCTCTTTCTGTCTCTCTCTCTCTCCCTCTCTTCTCCCTCTCTCTTCTCTCTCCTTTTCTCCTCTTCTCTCCCTCTCCCCACTCCCCGCAGGTGCCATGCTTTGATCATCTCTATGCACCTCTATGCATTTCTGTGCACAGCATCTTTCTGAGAACTTGAAACAGAGTATGAAATCAAGTTTTTATTGGTCAGTAGAATTGTACACTTTATCAAGTGGTGTATCTTAGACTTGAATACTTCCAGAAATGTTTTATTTTATTCAATTCATTGAGAAAAAGTAACAAACTAACAGAGTAATGATCAGCAAAATAGCAGAGTATTATCAATACAAAACACAGCCCCTCCAGGACCTGGAACTCAAACACCTGGAAAATAACTTTGCAAAGAGGAAAAAAAAGTAGACCTTCAGGAATTTAAGGGAACTGACAGGATAATTAGAAGAAATGGGGAGCATGTAGAATCAGACCACATTGAAAACAAAACTAAGAAGCAGGATAAGGTGCATGGTAGGGCTGGGACTGGGATTGGGCCAGGCCTGTGCTGAGCTGCTGTGCCCCACCTGAACAGCTCTTGCATGCTGACTTCTTATGCAACAAATGAGCAAGACTCAGGCCCAGAATCTGCACCTACGCAGTAAGTGCTGTGGTGATGCTGGGACTTACATAGAGGCTTAAGGGTAAATGATATCAGGAAGATTACCCAGGAAGAAATCATTTCTTAAGGATGATTCTAAATATTAGCAAGAAAAATACTTGCAATAAGCAGTTTATAGACATTTACCCAGAAATTAACCCAAAAACATTAATAATAGCAAAAAAGCAAAATGAGAAAAAACTCAAACACTCAAACCCAAAATTCCCAATCTCCAAAGGGAAAAATAAGGACCAATGAAATAGACCACCCTGAAATATAACCACCAGGGCTCCCTGAATTTGCAACAAAAGAGGACATGGAAAAAATGCAATCAGGAATAATCTCTCAGATAACAGCACAGATCATGATCAGGGTGAATGACACAGATAAAAGAAAAACTAGAGGACCTAAGAAACATGATGGAATCCCATCATGGAAAACAAATGGATTTCATTAAACAAATTAAAATGGAAACTCAGAAGATTAGTAACTTTTAAAAGCTTATATAGTAGAGCTAATGAATCAGAAAACAGGATTTCAAATGGAGAAGACAGAATTCAAATTAGTGACCAGGAAAGGAAAGATTTCTTAAAATAGTAAGGAGCCATGAGAAATCAATCTAATAGGTCCAAGATGATGCAAAGAACAGCTTAAGACTGACTGGAGTTAACAAATAAACAAGAGAAAGTGTAAATGACATTTAAAAAAAAACTGTTTACCTATGTAATGGCAGAAAAATTCACACTATCAGAATCTCCAGAGAAGAATGAAATATTGAGAGCAGTTAGAGAAAAGAAACATCACACACAAAGTCAATCAGAATTACAACAGATTTTTCAACACAAACCCTCAAATCAAATAAGAGCCTAGAGTGAAGTATTTTAAGTCCTAAAAGAAAACAACCTTCAACCTAGATTGATATATCTTGCAAAACTATCCTTCAAAATAGATGGGTAAATAAAATATTTCCATGACAAAGAACCTGAGACACTTCATGAATAGAAGACCTGCATAACAAAATTTTCTGAACAATCTCCTAGAAAAAGACAATGAGGCTCACAACTCCATGAGGCCTAACAAAATAAAGCCACTAGGCTAGACAAGAAAATAAATGGGGGGGAGGGACCATCTACAGAAAAATATCATGACAAGTACAAGTCAATATCTATCAGTTATAACCATCAATGTTAATAGCCTCAATTCACCAACTAAAACAAATAGACTGGCAAAATGGATCAAGAAGCAAAATCTAACAATATGTTGTATTCAAGAAACACTTAATTGAAAAAGAAATCCTTAAACTGAACGTAAGAGGATGAAAAAAAAGAAAGTAGAAGAATAGAAAACAATTCTTTATATGAAAAGAAAATGCAAAAAAGCAGGAGTGGTTATCTTATTTAGAGACAAAGTCTACTTCAAACCAAAACTAAATAAGAGAGACAAAGAAGATCACCACATTCTCATACCAGGAACAATCCAAAAAGAAGAAAAATCACAAATATAAATGCATCAAATGTTAGCATAACCAACTATAAGAAACAAGTATTAGTTCATATAAAAAAAACAAATAAACACAAATACAGTAGTAGTGGGGAACCTCAATTATCCCACTGTCACGGACAGATCATCTAGACAAAAAAATCAATGATGAAATACTAGAACTGCACCGAATTTTTTAACAAATGGACTTCATAGATGGCTACAAAGAATTCTACCTCACAAAATTGGAATATACATTCTTCTCAGCTGGACACGGGTTATTCTCCAAAACGGACCACACATTAATTCACAGAATTTAAGTAAATGCAAAGGAACTGAAGTTATCCTGTATATATTATCAGACCATGAAATTGGATAGCAAAAGAAATTCCAAGAACTTCAGAAACACTTTGAAATTGGATCACACTCTCCTGAATAACCAATGGGTCAAGGATGAAATTAAAAAAGAAATTAGACAGTTTCTATTATTAAATGATAGTGCCAGTACAACATAGATAATGGGACACAATGAAATGAACCTGTGGGACACAATGAAAGCAGTGCTATGAGGAAAATTCATAACAGTTGAGTGCCCATGCTAGGAAAACAGAGTGAGCTCAAATAAACAAACTATTGTTGCATCTCAAGCTTCTAGAAAAAGAAGAGCAAGACAAACCACAGCTCTTACAAGAGAGGAAATTACAAGGATCAGAGGAGAAATAAAAGCAATGGAGACTAAGGAAATGATATAAAGATCAATGAATCATAGAGTTCATTATTTAAAAGAATAAAACTGATACACCCTTAGCCAACCTGATCAAAAAAAAAAAAAAGGAAAGAAAAGACCAAAATCCATCCAACTGTGAATGAAAAGGGTAAAACCACAGCTGATCTAGCAGAAATCCAGAGGGTAGTCAATACCTACTATGCTTTTCATCTTATATTCCAATAAGAATAAGAAGAACAAGAAATGGACAGATTCCTAGACACATATGAATTCCCAAAGCCGAATGAAGAATATATAAAATGCTTAATACCCCAATACCAATGAATTTGAAAATGTAATTCAAAACCTACCAACAAAGAAAAATCCTGATCCTGATGGCTTCACTGCTGAATTCTGTAAGACAGTTAGAGAAGAGTTAATGCCACTACCTTTCAAACTATCGAAATTAAAAGGGATCCAAGGACTCCCAACTTCATTCCTCAGAACAAGGATTGGTTCCAAGAGCAGAGAAAGACCCAACCAAGAAAGGCCAATCTCACTAATGAATATAGATCAAACAATCCTAAGATACTGGCAAGTAGAATATAGAAGATCATCAGGAAGATCATATACCTTGACCAATTCAGATTCATTCCAGGGATCCAAGGGTGCTTCACCATACATAAATCAATAAATGTGGCCAAATGCTTATCTTCTCTCTCTCTCTCTCTCTCTCTCTCTCTCTCTCTCTCTCTCTCTCTCCTGGTGGATGAAAAGAGGCCACACCCTTTTAAGAAACCATAGCAACACACAAAGGCAGGTGACGCAGACCAATCACACATTGCAAAATGTTGCTTCCACCTTTATGCCTAATCATGTCCCACCATGAGCACTGCACCCACCCTCTCATGCAATCACATCCCAAGGCACCCTATATGAATGCTGGTAACATCCAAAAAAAAAAGAAGAAGAAGAAGAAGGAGGAGGTTCCCATTCACGTGGAGTGCAGTTGCTGTATTTACACATCACCATTCACCCTCCCAAGGCCATCAAATTCTGGAAATGGTATGGTAACCAGACCAGGCCAGATTACAAAATGTAATAAAATTATATTAACAGACTGAAGGACAAAAACAATATGATCATCTCATTAGATGCAAAAAACACATTTGACAAAATTTAACACCAATTCATGCTCAAAACCCTACAGAAATTGTGGAATAAATGGTATTTATCTCAATCTAATAAAAGCCTACTCATGAACAACCAACAGCCAGCAGCATACTAAATGAGAAAAACTTAAATGTTTAATCCTGAAAATAGAAACAAGATAAGGATGGCTACTAACCACACCTGTTCAATATAGTTCTGGAAACATTAGCTACAGCAATTAGACAAGAAAAAGGGAAAAAAGGAATAAAGATAGGAAAGAAAGAAGTTTGGGTAACACTATTTACTGATGACATGATAGTCTATAAAGAAGATTCCAAAAACTCAGGCAAAAATATCTGTTTGACTTCATCGCCAGGTTCAGTGCAGTAACTGGGTACAAGGTCAACGCACCAAAATAAATAGCTTTCCTGGGACCGGACCCAGCAGCTGTGGGCTCGCCGTGACCTGTTTTCCGGCGGACTGAGGGAGCAGCAGCGGGCAGACCGGACCCAGCAGCTGCGGGCCCACCGTGCCATGTTTCCAGTGGACTGAGGGACCAGCAGCGGGCAGACCGGACCCGGCAGCTGCAGGACCGCCGTGCCCTGTTTCCGGCGAACTGAGGGACCAGCAGCGGGCGGACCAGACCCAGCAGCTGCGGACCCGCCGTGCCCTGTTTTCCGGCGGACTGAGGGACCAACAGCGGGCGGACTGGACCCAGCAGCTCCGGGCCAGCCATGCCCTGTTTTCCAGGGGACTGAAGGACCAGCAGCAGGCGGACCGGACCCAGCGGATGCGGCCCCGCCGTGCCTTGCTTCCGGCAGACTGAGGGAGTAGCACGCAGACCCGGCTGCAGGGTGCAGTCCATTTCCAGTGCACTGAAGGCCGCCCACCAGCCCACTGTATCCCGGAGCTGTGCAGTGAGGAGTCAGACATAGAAGTAACTCATAAGCTCAAAGTATCCAGTAACAATCTAACAAAACTTTTTATCTTATTTACTGTGTTGAATACTGATATTGGCATTTATTGTATTATGGTAACAAACATGATATGATTGTTCTGCTCAAATACCTACCATGATGTGTCAAGAGTGAGAACTCTCAAGGGTTATTACAGATTCAAGGAGGACCCCCCAGGAAAGTGCTGCTTCCAAAGGGCCCCAGATAATAGAGACCTGCAACAAACATTGCCCTGTCATCAGACAAAGAAGAGCATTAAAAACAACGAAAGAGTAGAAATGGGAAAATACACAAAAAACCAGACACAAAGATCACCACCACAGGGAAATTCAGAGAAAAGGGAAATAGGGCAAACTGAAACTCAAACACCAGGACTCTTGGAGATGGTAACTAAAGCCCATCTAGTAAAATGGAAAGCAGAACTCATCTCTGAGATCAGAACAGAGATACTGTCCTCAGTAAAAGACTTCATTAAAGAAGAGATCAGTGAGATGATTGAATTCAACTAAGCAGAAGCAATGGAACCTTTTAAACAGCTTCAAGCAGAACTCCAGGGACTGATGAAGGAGAATGAAAGCTTGCGCAACAGGATGAATGAAGCAGAGAACCAAATCTCAGACCTAGAGGACAGCATAGCAGCCAACGAGCAGGAAACGTATAATCTATGGAAAAGACCAAGGGATCATGAGAAATCAATTCAACAGCTTCTAGATGACTCAAAGATAAATAACATAAGATTGATTGGAGTCACTGAGGAAGCAGGAGACAGTGTAAAAGACATAAAAAAGCTACTGTCAGAGATAGCAACAGAAAACTTCACAGGAAAAGACATAGACATACAGATAAATGAGGCC
>PVIC010006726.1:0-53269 GCA_004025085.1 Thryonomys swinderianus
AGGCTGGCCCTGAGCTCACTATGGTGCCCAGGCAAGCCGCCGCGAACTCAGCAATCCTCCCGTCTCTGCCTCCCGAGTGCTGGGATTACAAGCGTGAGCCACCACGCCCAGCATTTTATGTGGTAACCGGGGATCAAACTCAGGTCCTTACGCTTGCGAGACAGGCGCCGGAACCACTGAGCTAACCCTCCGGCCCATACAAACCCTGTTCTTAACAGGCGGTTCCCGGTGCTGTCTTGAGATGACAAGGCTCTTCTGGGTGCGCAGAGCTTTGTGAGAAGCGTTTGTGCACGATGATTGCGCCGGCACTGACTATGCACAGCTCCTCCTTCAGAACAAAGAAGGACAATATCACAAATGTAGGCAACCGCATTTTCCACACAAAGAACTTGATTTAAATATTTGTTCATTGAGAAATAGCTCACTGTACTCTCTCCCTCTACACTGGGGCTTGAATGACAAAATGTCATTAGACAAAAATTAATTGGCAAATATTTCTTAAGAACACCACAGCCCTCAACAGTATTTCCCCCCCAAACAGAAAAATGGTGCTTATAACATTTTGATCTTGTGACTCTGTCGCAACTTTGGGGGGAAGGTTAAGTTATTCTGAAAGTGATGAACCATCTACATATTTATTCTTTTTAAAGGTTCTGTGGTGTGTTAGCATCTGTATTGCCAGAAAACAAAATTTTCTTCAAAGTTATTCTTGGGCAGGCCTGGGACTCAACCCATATGTCTCACAGTTAGCGGCAGCTCAAGGCTTCAATTTCTGTGACTGGTTCCAAACGCCTCTCTGCTTATTTGGTTTGGTGAATTGGCAGCGCCACCTATCGGTCGCGCTAAAAGAAAGCGCACTTTCTTTTATCCGAAGGTAAACATCTTTAAAGGTATCTCACTAAAATTATGCCTTTTGAGGATTTCAGAGTGTAGGGGAGAAAAATAATAAAATATTATCTGTACTAGTTTCTTTTCTCTATAGTAATTGGGAGAGGTGTGTGTGTTCTACACTGTGAGATTAGCGGGAAAAGACAAAGCAGTGCTATCTCATCTGCTCTAATCTCTTCACACATCCCGTTGGCCATCACTTCTGGGCCAGCTTCCAGGGAGATCAGACTGAGCCTGAGCAGTAAGTTCTGAAAGAACCGTGATGGCCCAACAAGCCCACATGGGCCACAGCCGCGCACAGGACTCTTGCACAGTGAGTTAGGAGAAACCCAAGATGCAGCAGGACTTGGAGCTTTGTCCTTCCCCGAATGGGGGAGTTGAACAAACAAACTGCTGTTCTTGCTGCTGTTAAATACCCGCTTCGCGTCTTCCTGTGCATCTCCAATGAACCTCACACATGTCTGCACCCTCAAGACACAGGCAGCAAAAGTGTGCAACGTGTTATATGACAATTACACCTCAGTAAAGCTTCTTTCTAAATCGAGGTTCAGGTGGAAGAGGGAAATTGCTTTTACTATTTCTCCTAACCCATCTGTTTACATGATGGTCATTTTCCCCTCCTTTTAATCTTCCACCTAACAAAGAGCAGTTGGGCAGTATGGCTGCGGAAGCTGCAGTCAAATACCTTGTAAATTAGAAGCGGTGGCTGTGAACGCGGATTTGTATATCACCACGAGCGGAGAGGGCGTCTGCCTTGTAAATTTAATTAAACAGCAGGTGCAAAAATCAGGTCATATGGTTTTGATGTGCCCCGAGTGAGAATGACAAGAAGACGAGGATTCTAATATGCAGACATTTGCATACATTTGCACTGGAGCCAGAGAGCACCAGGGCTCTCGCCCGCTTTCGTGTTTTGTTTCTAGGAAGTTGAAGAAGATTTGAATGAACGGTTTCTATTTCGACACTGGGGAAAAATACCAGGAGACCAGGCTGACTGAGTGACTGCGAGCGGCGGGCTTGCCGGCTGGAAAATGGAGAACTCTGAAAGGCGGAAGAAGCAGCGAGGAGGAGGAAGAGGGAGAGAAAGGCCTGGTTTAAGTCTCTCGCAGCAGGCTCAACACCACGTTCTTCCTTTCTTTGTTCCCAAGGTCAGTGCGATCCGTTCTAAACGACAAAGGCAGGAAGAGGACTTCTCACATACACGGAGTCTGCATCCTACAGAAGTTGCTTTTGCTTTTTTTTTTTTTTTTTTTTTAATGTCTTTTCCTGCCTCGTTGAGCATACTCTCTCTTTGATAAGAGCCAAATCTTTGGCACAAACAGCACTTTTCACGGCCTGTGATTTCTTACTCGGGTGTTAGATCCTAGGAAATGAACAATCGCCAGCCGCGCTCTGCACGGTGAGGCCAGGACCGCAGCGCCTGGAACCATGAGCGGCAGGCGGCACCAGCCCTCCGGTCCCTGCTGTGCCCGGCACTCCTGCTGGGCTGCGGCTTCTCAGCCTGAGACCTGGCCTCTCTGCCAACACCTACACCACCCACACGGGCCTGGACTCGGGTCCTTGGCCTGCATATGCCTGAGCCCCTCTCTGAGGCCCCTCGGAGGAAGTGACTGTGGCCCCATACAGTGCCCTGTGCTGGGAATCTCGCTATTGTCTCTGGATGCTGTGACACACAGCAGGGGGACAGAAGGATGGGACTTGGATCTTAGGAGAGTTTGACTGTTATTTATTGAACCCAAACCCATCATTACAGAAAGAAGTCGCCTTGTTAATGGTGACAGCACATAAGTTACATTGTGTTCTAGTTAATGCCTATGGTGAAATCTCCTAATATCAACCATGGAGAAAGCGGGGAGACAGGGCAGCTTGGCGGGGCATGGGCTGTGACCCAGCACTCTGGGAAATTGAGGCAGGAGGATGGCAAAGGCAGCCTGAATAACAAGGAATTAATGACCCTGTTTCCAGCTATAAATACATAAATGAGTAAATAACAAATAAAGAAATGGACTAGAGATGTTGCTCAGAGCAAAGGCCTGGGTTTAATCCTTGATACCACAGAGAGATGTTAAATAGCATATAGAAAGATGGGTAGATAGATGATAGCAGGTAGCTAGCAGGAAGATAACTGCCTTTTTCAAATACTCGAATTGCTTTTGGAATTATATCTCCTCCACCGACTTGGGAATCATTTTATCACATGACTATCACCCTTCCATCCAGTTTCTGGTAGATAGTAAGGGTTGAGAGACATATTCAATAATGAAAATAATAAAAACAAATTCAGGTCCATGCAGATGCCTCTCCTAGGAAGAAACCAGATACAGTAGGTTCTGCTAAAACAGGAAAAGGGGAATCTAGCTCAGGCCCCTGTTAAGGCTCAACAGGACACAGGGTGCAGATGGGCTGCAGAGGCCTGCGTAGATGTGGTTCTGAGTCCTGTTCCCACTAGGGAAAAGCCAGAGGCTAATGGCCTGATGACACAGCTGATAAAAGCTGAACTTTCCCATGCTGCTGAATGTGGGCAGGGTTCCCTTCCACCCTTGTGTCACGGTCACAATCTCAAAGCCGGATCAAAGGCCGGGCAGTGGTCTGGTGTCACACACTCCCAAGCTGGACCGGCTGGGCCTACTGACACCTCAGTTACCACAGTCTCCCTTCCCAACTCCACTGTGGAGCTGGGGTCCCTGACGGTACCACCCACATCTTCTCCTTGCCCAGCACAGGACACAGGTGTCTCATTTGCTGAATGAATATTTAGACCAAGGTCTTGGTAACAGCTACACATGCCCTTCGATGTGAATATGGGCCAAGATTGGCCCACCGGAGACTTCTGAGGACTCAGAAGCAGCAGACTTCCCGAATCTCCTGGTGGGACCTACTCCATGCAGTTGTCACCTCTTCTGGGCTCTGGTTGTACCACTCACCTGCACCATGACACCACTGCCACTACCATCTTCCTGTTCCCAGTCACCTGTCAGCCTGCAGCCCTCTTCAAAAGGAGGGCTGAGTGTTACCTGCCTTTGTGACCTCAGCACATAAAGGAAACACCTGCGAGGGTGCTTTGTAAATGTGGGTCAAGCTGACAGAGAAGCTCAGTGTGAATGATGCAGTCAGCACGTGCATCTCCCTCTGTGCTGTCGCCCCAGGGATCCCCACACGTGCTCACCGCAGCTCTATGGCAGCAAAGTTGGACCTCCCCAGGCCAACAGCGCCTGGGCAGCAATGTCCTGATCCCCCGGCAGGGGGCGCACTCCTGCCTACCACGAGCTGCTGCCCCTTCCAGATGCAAACACTTCCTGTGTGGTAGATTCCACAGTATGCCAAGCATTTGTTGCTCAGGGACCTCTGTCTTTCTTGGGTGCACCGTGCTCTCTCTCCATTTGGGGACTGGCGTCTAGAGAAGCAGCCATCTTCACCTAAGGGAAAATAGAAAGTATTGCAAACCTTAAAGATCTTGACCTACTTTCTGTTCTGCTCCTTCATTGATTTAGACTTTAATAGATGAGTTGGAGGGGAGCAGGAGACAAGGAAGGGAAGAGGACAGACACACACCAGCTCCTCCAGATGAATGCACTGAGGGGTGCTGCAAACATGAGCTAATGAAAATAAAAATTCTGAACAGATTAAGTTGAAAAACAAATCTTAATCTAGTAAGAACCGCAACCTGCCTCTTGAATTGAAAGAGAGTACTGTGGCATGCACACTAACTGCTGTCTTGCTCCATGGCCTCGTTTATTTTAGCAAGCTTTCCTGTTTCTTCCATGACAGTGCCCAGGTCTCTCCTCAGTGAGCACCCACAGGAAAGTGATGCATACACATTGTGTTGGTTCTTAACTGCATTTAGCTACCATATTGCTTTTCAATTACTTTGTCTTGTGGAAAAGAAATTCCAAAACAGAAGGCAGCCCGTGGGCTGAAAGCAGTAACATTGAGATTCAGACGATCACAGTCATGCTCTACACAGGAAAAACTACGGCAAAAGCCGCTTAAAGCATCTAGACTTGTTTTCTGATCTGCCCAGGGACAAGGAGAGGGAAGCTCTTCCAGCTTTGACAGTGCAGATTTTCCTACAAGAGCCTAAGTGTATATCCATGAATGAAAGTAGCACTAACCCTGCCCAAAATGACATTACAAACTTTTTTCTGTGCAAATGAGAGGCCAAAAATGATCCCTGCATTTGAGCATCTGTAGCCTAATTAAAATATTACACAGCCCAAAGCCTCCTGATTCCTGTCTACCTTCAAACTGGTATTAGCACAGTCTGTCCTAAACACAGAGTCCACACAGAGTCTCTTCAGAGGCCGCACTGACATCAGCTGGGGCCTGGTACTCTTTGCACTGGACACTTGTGGAGCCTCAAGTGTGATCGGTGAGTTCCCCTTACGTCAAGCAGCCCCGTCACTCAGTGGCCCAGCACTCCAGCTTAGCATGTAATTAATCATGAGGACAGTGACATCTAGAAGTGAGACCCCTGAACTCATGACTTGACCACCTGCCCTCCCACCACCAGCTTCTCAGCCTTCTGAAGCCCCTGTCAACCGGCTCTGCACCTCCTGCACATCCCAAAGCACCGGGTGTCCCAGCCTTGTCCGCTCCAGCCCTGGCTTCTCTCAGGCCATTGCTTCTCACTTTGCACAGACCTGAAGGTGACGTCACCTCATCAACCAGCCTGAAAACACATCTGCGCTGACCCACACGCTCACACGCACACACACATGCATGTGCACACAGGCTCTGGCTGAACTGAGCTCCCTGGGTTTGGCACAACAGAGAGGTTCAGGGAGCCGCAGAGCTGCACTCTCTCCCTCTTGGGGTCACTCTGCACCCTCTTCCCCTTTCACCTCATTCCTCTCTCTTCCCCTGTCTTCTCCTTTTCCTGTTGTTGTTGTTGTTGTTGTTACTGAAGATGATGTTGCTGTGGTACTGGGGACTGAACCCAGGGCTTCACACTGAGCTGTATCCCTGGCCTTTTTTAGTTTTTATTTTGAGACAGGCTCTTATTAAGTTCTTAACCTGCTCAGGCTGAGCCCTCCTGTCTCAGCCTCCCTTTTGAGACAGGCTCTTATTAAGTTCCTAACCTGCTCAGGCTGAGCCCTCCTGTCTCAGCCTCCCAATTCAGGTGTCACAGGTGTGCATCACCATACCTGGGTGAGACTGTCCTGTCCCACAGCCCCACCTTTCAACAAGGCTGGGCCTGTCATCCATCCAGTGGCCCTTCTGTCTGTCCAGTAGAGCCACCAGGGCCCCCTGGGCACTCATGCCTTTCTCAAACATGGTCATTTTGACAGATTTTAACATGGTGGCCTTCACAAGCTTGGGACATGAACTCAGGAGCTGCAGATGAGCTCAGGAGCAGCACAAAGTTCTCCCAGTCTCGGACGGCAGCTGGGAGAGTTCCAGACCCCAAGAAGTGTCATGACCCCCACACCCTGGGCACAGGCAGGGTGGCACCAGCTCTGTCTCTCCTCCAGGACAATTGCACGTGGAGAGCCAGGCTAGACGGGACACCCAGGGCCACCCACCTAAGGCTTAGTTAATATGAATTTTTAAATGATTTAAGTACTGTTTAAAGCAGTGCTTTTATTTTAAATATAAATGAGACTGGTTAGGTGCTCACATGCATGTGCATGCACACACAAGAACACACACACATGCTGTTTAGGGTCAGATCCAGAAACCAAACCCAAACCTGTCTTCCTCCCTCCCCTCTCACTCATCCTGCTTTCCCACTGCCTGGTACCTGCCCCCCTCCACCGTCCTCATCCTTCAGGACCTTTGCAGCCTCAGAGGACCTGGACGCTGGACCTCTTGCTCCTCCACAGACGCACTTGGGGCCTCACCTCTACTCACAGGGACACTGGGCATCATAGCTTGGGGTTAGCTATTAACTTAGCTCACTTTCTCTGCATGGCAGAATTTGAAGGCGCCATGGCCTGAATATCGGTCTGAGCTGAGCACAGTGGCTACACTTGCTATTCCAGCCCTCTGGGAGCCTGAGGCAGGAGGATCACAAGTTGGATCCCCACCTGGACAACTTAGCAACTAACCTTGACCTTGTCTCAGAATTTAAAGAATATAAAAGAAGGGTTGAGAAAGTAGCTCAGTGAGGAGCCCCTGGGTTCTGCCCCAAGTGGTGATCTCAGCCTGGGCTACAATATGATCTTTAAAGATTCTATTTTTCTCCTTTCTCCCTTTTGGTTCTGTATATTTAATGAACTGAAGCCAGGGAAAGGATGAGATTAAAGGGCTGAGGAGGTGTGGAGGGGCTCATGGAACTAGAAGCAGCTAGAAGAACATTACAAAGAGGTCTTATCTACCAATCCCACTGCCTGGTAGTGAAAATTAAAATACACCAAAATGTCTCTACCATTATAATTTTAAAGGAAATGGAAGCAGATGTTTGGGTAGATTTTTTTTAATCCCAATCAAAAAAGACAGTTTAAAGTCCTTTTCCCCTAAATCAGTGATGGGCCTAGAATCCTAAGCTCTTTTTTGTTTGTTTTTCCAACCTGTGCTGAGAAACGCAGCAGCAGAGGAAATCTTCCCTTTCTGAAGAGCTCCACGGGGAAGAAAAGGAAAAGAGTGGGTGCCAACCTAGGCCCAATACACCACAGCCATGGTATTTTATCTTTTGTTTTAAGATCATTTTTATTCACAGATTTTAAGAGAGAAAACTCAGAATTCTTCAGGTGTGTGTACAAAAATATACACACAAATTGAGTAGAAAATGCCCAACATTTTATGCATAGAATATTTCAGGTAATTTTGCTCTGGGCTTTGATCCTGAGTTCAGAATGATTCTTTAAACTATTAAAAAAGAATGTTCCACTAACAGAACTCAGTATGACCTAAGTCAACACAACTAGAGCAACTTAGCATATTCATTTCTATATCTAAAATGCTTATCCATTTAAGTTTAAGGTAATGGTGAGTAGAATAAGCCCCAAAGAAAGATAACAACTACAAGAATAAGGTTTTATATTCTATAATGATCATATCTGTATAGTACTTAATTACATCATGATGCATTACCTCTACAGTGTGTACTTTCAAAGCCCACATAATTAAACATACAGAGAAGGGTATTAGCAAGAATGAAAAATAATTGTTACACTCCTCAAATAGATACTGAAAGACAATGTGATGGAGTAAAAGGAAAATAAGTTCTGTTGGTTGCAGGACCTGATTCAATTCCTGGCAGTGTATTTTTGAATGAATTAACTCATCTCTAATGTGTATTTGTCTTAAACTGTAGTATGAGTATAATAAAGCTAAACCCAAATAAAAATGGTAAAAATGAAACTGGTATTATACTATAAACGCCTCTTATGACCATATGTGCAATGTTGAGTGCATTTGATTAATGCTTGGTATTTAGCATGTTGAGATAATGTTTCACTCATGTACTTTGTTAAATTCTTTGAAGTTTTTGGGGAAAGATTTGGCTTTCTTGTCCACCTGCCTCACTTATTTTCCTATTGTTCCAGGGCTAGAAAGTGAGAAGCTTTGTTACCAAGACTCCCTTGCAGCTAGGTTAATGACTATGAGTTGACTTCTGCTAATCAGTGGCTCCACTGGGATCCTTGGCAGCTGAAAGAGCTATGTGTCCCCCCATAGTCACTGGCAGTAAGTGGGCCCCGAAAACCCTTGAGTTTTCTGTGGGACTGTCTCAGCACCCAACCACTAACTCCAAGGTGCTGAGCATTGCTACAGGCCAGTGGCACTAACAGTACTGTATTGTGATCGCTGTCCTGGAACCCCATTCCCCAACTCAGAATTCCCAAAAGCAGCCAGCTTCAGAGAACATTGTGAAAGCTTATTAATGACTCAATGATCACAGAGCTGAGAGGAAGTTGACTTCTACAGAATGAACAGTATGTTTTAAATGAGAAATCTGTGCATGGCACTATATTTCCAACAGCCAGAGTAAATGACTCTGGAAACTCAGCTGTTGGGAGAGGAATATTTTACTAACTCAAGGAATGGTTCATTCACTCATCAGTTTCTCCCTAAAACACTGAGCCCTGCTGGTTAAAGCCATCATTACTCCACATGTGTGTGCTCTGACAGAGGATCTCCAGGGGTGGAAGTCATGATATAGGACCAGTGTGCCAAAGGAGAGTGTTACTGTGTAGACCCAGGGAGGGGAACTGATTCTATAGGGAAATAGTTTTGCTGCTATAGAATCCCAGCAAGGAAGGAAAACTTTGAGACCCAGAAGAGACTCTAAGAATCCTCCAGGGACCCCATACCCAGCTGTAAAAGTTATCAGATGATCCCGGGATCATCCAATAACTTGGTAGTCCATAGGCAGGACTGCCAAGCTTCAGTATGTAGTAAAAAGGACTGTGTACCTCAACTCAGCAGGCAAATTTGCCCATGGAATTGGTGGAGGAAATTCCAGCTTGTAACTATAAATGCCAGCAGGGTGTAGTTTAGTGTGAGTGCCCTGGGTTCAAACCCCAGTGCTGATAAAAGGAAAAACATGATAGGGGAAGAACATTATAACTAACAAATATAACCCAAAGAGTAATAACTGCAGTAAAAAAAAAAAAATAAACCTCTGTGGGCATCTGATGAGCTCCTTTCTGGATATACTTGTGATTATCAAACAACTTATTTTTCCTTTATCAATTTCCATGTTGTTTCTTCAAGACGTTGTGATGGAAAATCTGCCTTAGGCTTTAGGTTGGGAGAGTAGTCTCCCCATTTGGGAAGAGTAATGACATTTTACCTTGAGGCAGGGCTGGTGCCATGTCATTTGGGCCACGTTTTCAGTGACACTGTATTGCTTGGCCATTTACACATGTGCAGCAAGAGGTCTGAGAGACAGAGGCCCAGCATGGTGAGGGTGAAAGAGGGCTGGATCTCTGGTGGGTACTGTTTCCCAACACCAGCTCATATGTGTTCCTGTATTTTACATGCTCTACAAATAAAAAACTACATCTCCACAGAACTTCCTTGAAGCTAAAGTTCCGGACACCAATGAGGTTGTTTGAACTAGTACGGCCAAGGAAGACTAAGACAGAAGTGGGACGCAGACTTCTGACTGCTCCTTGCTACCAGGGAGGAGCATCTGACAAGAGGTGGACCCTCAGCTGCACCACTGGGCTTCCTGGTTCCCGAGACACAGACAGGCTCTGGCAGTGATCTCCTGGTTCTGAGAGCTCTCCTACAGGCATAGGGCCTAGTGATGTTCTGTAAGTCTATGTGCTGCTCGTTCCGGTTAGGGTTACATTCTGGGTCACAATTCTTTTTGGCTATTGGTCCCATTTCCCCACAGTGCTGTTTCTCACAGTTCCCTCTGATGGAATTCGTTCTGTCTCAGACCCCTGCAGAGACCTTGTTCTCACAGCTCAGCCTCGAGTCCCTCTTGGAAGAAACTCTTGCTGTGTGACAATCAGTCTTACTTCTCATGAGTCTTGTGAGTATTCTATTTCGATTTCCTATAAACCACACACCTTCCATCTGATCACATGGTCCCTCCTCATCATACTCCCCAGCGTAACTGACTCCCGAGATGCACACATTTAATCTTGTCTGCTCGTTAACAGGCAGGCTCCTCAAACCATCTCATCACACTTGGCTTCCTGTGCAGCTTTACAAAAGGTACTATCTTTTTCTGAAGGGCTTGATGCATAAACCACAGAAATGCTGACAGAAGAGGACACCAGAGATAGGTGCGATATAAAGGGTGAGGGTTGACATATGTGTTGGAAGCTCAGTGACATAAGAAGTGAGGCCATGTGGGTTAGGAGCCCAGTGAGGCTCTAAATGTCTACCAACTTCAACAAAAATTAGATCCACTCTCCCCAAAAATGTATTGAATGCCTGTGTACACAAACAACTATGACACTAATGCCCTTCCCTGGCCTTCTTCCTACAAAGTACTCTCTGTTATTCAAGATCCTTAGCCTGTATTTTTCATTAGAAAAATGAAAACTCCTGATATATTTCTTCACTTGCACACCCTGCATGTCTTCCACTGTAATATTAACACCTGGACATTGGAAAGTTTATTTTGTGTATGTCCCATTCCTACATAGTAAGGATCATGTAATACATGTAGAATAAATATTGAGGGCTGGAGATTCAGCTAAGTAGTTCCGGCATCTGCTTGGCAAACGCAAGGTCCCAAGTTTGATCCCCAGTACCATGTATCACAGTGCCAGGAGTGGTGCCTCATGCCTGTAATCCCAGCACTCGGGAGGCACAGGCAAGAGGATTGCTGTGAGGTCGAGGCTTGCCTGGGCTACATAGTGAGCTCAGGGCCACCCTGAACTGCTAAGAAAGACCCTGTCTCCAAAAAACTAAGAAAAAATAAAAAGAAAGAGAATAAATATTGAATTTTGTTGATAAGATCTTGTGCAGTAGGTAAAAGGTCTCTGCCCTCCCCACATCCGAGGTTGGACAGGGCAGTTTTCACAAGGAATTAACATAGCACATTAACTCACATGCCTGGCTCTTCTGTTCTTTTCCTTACTGAGTTAACTCAAGGACATTATGTGATCGTGATAGAGATGATAATCAGGCACTCACTGAACCTAGTCATTAGAATTCAGCAGGTAGGAATAACGAGGAGAGATTATGATGCCCTCTCCTCCTGCAGGAACCTCATCAGGCCTGAGGCTGGTACCTGATCAGGTGTGGAGAGGAGAAACAGCACCAGAAATAATAACCACAAGACTGGAGTGCCAGTTACAAACAGCTGTAGCTGAACAGACCGAGGTAGGAACAATATGGGGTCTGAACCGGGTCCTCAACCCTGACACTTAAAATCTTGTTAGTGTTCGAAGAATGAGACCCCGGCTTCATACATGCCTCAGTCTGGCTCACGTGCTTAACAGAAGAGAAGTGCCAGCTTCACGCTGCCTCCCAGGAGCCCGTGTGTTTAGTCCAGTAAGAAAAGCATGAGAAGAGGAGACTGCAGCTGGCATCTTACAGTGTGGTGGGAGCGTCCGTCCCCCAACTGAGACTCCCCACTGCCTGCAAACTTCTTCCGCAGTCTAGACTTTCTCCCAGAGAAAAAGCACAGGATCCAGCTTGATAATGAGCTTTTTCTTCCAAGCTAGATAGACAAGTTGTCATGAAAAGGAATGAAGAGGAGAACAATAAAATGTAATGTATCTGAAAATTTCCCAAAGTCACCCACGTATTTTATACATATAGGACATCTTTCTCCTGGATCTGTTCTTGCTAAGGAAGGCACAGTGAAGAAACTGATGAAAACCCTCACTTTTATAGAGCTTATATTCTTCAAAAGGATGCAGATAAAAAAGCAAATAGGGAAAAAGAATTCCATATGTGTCATGACTCTCACCACAAAAGAAAACGTGGTGGGGCCCTTGTGTGGGGGACGGGGGAGGAAGTTGTTATTTTTGGGGTTTTTTTTTTGTTTTTGTTTTTGGAGACAGGGTCTCACTTTGTAGTTCAGGCTGGCCCTGAGTTCATTATGTAGCCCAGGCAAGCCTTGAACTCAGCAATCCTCCTGCCTCCACCTCCTGAGTACTGGGATTACAGGCGTGAGCCACCAGGCCCAGCACTGTGGTATGTGGTATGTGGTATTGATTGCTGGTGGGCGTGTCACTATGCCCAGCATTGTATGTGGTTACCAGGATGGAACTCAGGGCCTTGTGCTTGCGAAGCAGGTACTGGAACCACTGAGCTAAATCTCCAGCCCTGGGAGAGGAAGTTTTAGTAGCCCAAGGAAGCACTGTTTACAGAAAGTTAGCATTTACAGCAAAATACAAAGTGAGGGAGAAACTATGAAAGGTCCTGCAGTCAGAATGAATTGTGTTGAGTACAAGAAGATGAAGCTAAAAAAAGAAAAGTGTGCGAGTGTTCCTGCTGTCATCCCAGGACACAGGGAGATGGTGTCTTCAAGATCTCTGGCTCGAGGAGCAAGAATCCAATTTTCATGGGAGGAACAAGTTGGGGTGACCCTCTTTAGTGTGAGATGTGTTTCTTAGGACATGTTGATAGGGAAGAGGCACAGCTTCATTAGCTGTGGTAAATATATTTTCCTACAGAATGTTTAGGAGGTCCTGAAATAACTGGAAAATAACAGCCAAGCGCCACTCATGGTGGTCTGAAATTGGGACACATTTCAGCTCCGCTTCCAGAAGTCAGAAGTCAGAGCTGCAGATGTCCATAGGCCGCACTGGCTGCTTCTTGCTGCAGGTGGCCGCAGGCTGCCCTCGGCCCTCGCTGACACCCCGACGCTTCGCTCCAGTCTGGCTCCACTTCCACCATCTTCTCTTGCTACCTGTTTGTGATTTTTGGAGGCCTCAGCTAGACAGGGCAAGCCGTGCTCGCCCAGTGCCTCAGTTTACTCAGTTCCGTCTGCAAGGATACCACTGCCAAATATGGTCCTATTCACAGAATTTCACCTGATATTTTAGGAGAGCACAATTCAGTTGACATCTAAATATGCAAATGTGAAAATGGGGGATTTTACTTTGGAGGTCATTGCTAAATAGGTGGTGATTCAAGCTGTGTGACTCCATGAGACACGAAAGCAGAAATGGTAGTTACGAATCAAGAGGTTCAAGGGTCACACATGAACAGTGCAGTCCTTGCAGGTCAGGAATGAGGAGAGCAGGCAAAGGGGGCGGAGCAAAGCTCCAAACGGGAGACTAAACCAGGCCCACGGCGGTGCGCACCCACAGCCTCCGTGCTTGGGAGGAATGGCATCGGCAAATTCAAGTCCTACCCAGGAAGCATAGCAAGACCCTGACACGAAATAATTTGTTTTGTAAAAAGCTTGGGACATGGGTAAGTGCAAAGAGTTTGGGTTCAATTCTTAGTAATCCCTAGAAGCACAATGAGAGAGAGAGAGAGAGAGAGAGAGTGAGAGGGGGGGGAGGGAGGGAAGGGGGAGGGGGGAAGAGCGAGAGGGAGAGGGAGAGGGAGAGGGAGAGAGGGAGACTCAGAGAGACAGATGAGAGAAAGAGAAGTTGAGGGCACGGGGGTTCCATGAAGAGAGTGCCGAGAGGATTAATGAACTGACTCAGTCAGTTAAGGTATTCAGAAAAGATCAAGAAACAGCGCAGACACAGCCAACGGCAAAGCCACATCCCCTGGAAGCCAGGGATTGACACCGCTGGATAGGGAGTTGATTCTGCATGGAGCAGTCTGTGCATGGTCCTGACCATCACGCAGGAGCCCCGAAGTGTCACGTGAACACACTACAACGCGCCCCTGCTCCTCCCTGCATCTCTCCCTTCACTGTCCGCTCCCTGCACTCTGGAGATGACCTTGGGCCCCGCAGTGCAGAGATAAGTCTAACAGCAAACCAATGAGAAAGGCAAAGTCTGGGCTCCGTAATAGACATTATTTCCGGAAGACAGACCGGACCTGGTGAGCAGTCTGGGCATAAACACAACCCCTAATAAACCTCCCTGCCGGGGGGAGCTCTCAGTCCACACGTAGCAATCAGAGCCAGGCCGGGCGGTGCTGGGGGCTTCACTGGGTTTGCTAGGAGTTGGCCGAGGAGACCGTAGCGATCTAGCATGAGCTGGTGAGGAAGGCCTAGAGCAGGCAAAGGAAAACCTGGGCACCGCCGCTTAAACTGCTTAAACCTGTTACTTCCAACTAGTCACAGAGTAAACAAAAAAACAAAAGGGATTTTCTAGTTTTTCTGATGATTGTTATCAGGAGCCATTCTACTTACTTTTGGGGGGAAATCACTTCGTAGTTAAACTATAACTAGGGCTGTCTAAGGCCACGGTGGCCCCAGGATGATGTGACGCTCAAGGGCAAGATGACATCAGCTGAAGACATCATGGTTCCTTGAGAACCGAGTAATAACGTGAAAGAGTTCCCGAGTGTATGATGGATATTGTGAAATAGGAAATATTCAAAGGGAAATGGGGGCTCGGGGTAAGTAATGAGGGGACAGTAAAAATGTGATGGTGAAAAAGGGGAAACAAAGTTTATGTACATGGGTGGGGTTGTAGGGGGCAGGGGAACGGGGAAAATGAGAATTAAGTTGTGTCATGTAGTGGTACAAATTCTCAATGTTGAGTGTGATCATGATGTGTATATAAAATGTACCAATAAAGATTCTAAAAATGTTTTAAAAAATGTTTAAAAAGGAGAAAGGCTTCCCCCCGGGAGGGCAAATTCCTCATTAGCGTAGCTCACCCACCTGCTGTTGTAAGAACATTTGTGCTCCTCTCACCATCTGCATGAGGCCCTCGTTCTCACAGGATTCCTGCCCCTCAGACTCGTCCGCTCTTCCCTAGGACCCCGAGTAGAGGCAGCTCAGAGGGCCTCATCCTTGCCCGCTCTGCGTCCCTGACCTCCAGGCCTCCCCATCACTTTGACATTACACAAGGCTCTATGTTCTTTTTTTCTTTAGCCCTCACCATCCCTCTTTCTAGGGAGCCAGAGGATGGAATGACCCCCGATAACTGTCCTTTTCATGATAGAACTAGAAACCATTAAATAATAAATCAAGGTAATGATGTACTCGCTAATTAAACATGAGTTCATGCTACAAAATTAATCTTTTCTATTAGTCAAAGTAAGACTGCATTCCATATCTGTTTTTGAAAAGATAATATATTTAAATACTGTGCTGGGTGGGGGGGGGGTCCTTACTTTTTGGAAAGTATATGAAAGTCAATGTCGGCAAGCTGTCTTTTTTAGCTTCATACTCCTGGTAAATGTGCCACAGCTCTGATGCCTGTCAGAGGAAACTACAGGTAAATCACTATTGAGAGTTCAGTGACAAAACTAAACTTCAGTGACAGGACCGTGGCCAGGACTCCTACAGTTCAAGTTTCCCTGAATGCATTTCTCCCCAAAGTAACTGTCGTGGTTACACACAAATGTCCCCACAGCGTCTCATGTGTGGGGAGGAAGCCGGATCACGGCCACTCACATTATATCACAGGGGCTCACAGCTGGATGCGCTGGCAGGAGGCAGAGCCTGGCTTCAGGCAGCTACTAGAGTGTGACTTGCAAAGCGCTGTCTCCCTCCCAGTGCCTCCCTTCTCTTCCAGCTTCCTGGCCACCGTGACCAGAGCACCTTCATCTACCCAGCCCTTTGACCTGCCTGTCTGCCTGGGAGCTGCTGACCATGGGCTGAAACCACAAACCAAAGACAGCCTCTCCTCCTTCAAATGGTGGCTGTTGGGTATTTCCCCAGTGCAGAAAAGTGACTGGCATGTCTACAGACTCTCTTCTGCCTCCCTGGTAATGGGGGCTCTATTCATGAAGACCAGAGGTATATAACTCACAACATCTGAGCACGTCCCTCTCTCCCATGTGTGTAGAACTCGGAGGAAGATGAGAAAGGGAAGGACGGGTGTCTTCAGCAACTCATAAGAACCCTACGCCCAAGGCCCAGTGAGTGCCAGGTGCGACAGGTGCCCCAGAGGTTGGGAAGCCCCTGGGGGACAGGGAGAGGTCACAGCAGCTCTGGCAGAGGCCCTAGTGCGACCACCCTCTGCTCTGTGGCGCCGAACTGCTGTCTCAGCCCTATCTCCACTTCAGGCAGAGCAAACATGTGTAAATACTTTATTAAAAATTTTAAAGCCTAACACATGAAGTAAAAGCTGTTCCCCTCTGATTGATTTTTCAAAAGCTCCCCAGGCTGCTTCTGTACAGATGTTTGCAAAATTTTTGGATGCAAAGTGGGCTTAATTCATAAAAGCAATAAAATGTTGCTTATTGACTGAACAGATGAACTAGCTGAGGGGAGATAATTTGGAGAGTTCTTATTGGAAATGCTTTGAGGAAACGTAATGATAGGGAAGAGGCAGAGCCTTATTAGCTGTGGTAAATATATTTTCCTACAGAATGCTTAGGAGGTTCTGAAATAACTGGAAAATAACCCTCCAATTCTTGGTTATGCTGACTCTTTGGTTAAACACGTGTAACGTTTTGTCTCATAAATCCATGTACAAGCTGTGATAGAAAATTACAGTGAACATATAAATTTTATAATTTTATTATAGTAAAAGATACTTGCCCCTGACTCAAACACATGTTGTTCTTAATACTTTCTGAGGTATCTGTGCAGGTTCTGTTTCCCAAGCGGCTTTACAAGGTCTGATCAAAATTATGGTGAACACTGCCACCTTACAATAGACACATAAGCTCCTAAAAACATGACGCTGTGTCCTCATCCACCTCAGTCACTGCATCTGGTACCATGTGACCCCAGCTCTCCCCCAAAGTCACAATGATGATGAGAGGCAGACGTTTTGATCCATTCAGGACATGGAGGCAGCCGGAAAAGCATAGCTAAAGACCCTCAGGAAGGAGGACTCCAGAGCTGCTACAGGAAGCAGCAGGACGGTGTTGGAAGGGGGGAGGAATTCATAGCAATGCACCTTTTAGTGTAACATGCTTTTCACTCAAATGCAAACCAATTTTTTTGTCATACCTCATAGTCCTTGATAGGGAAAAGTTTAAATCTGTATGTGAATTACTGTTGTAAAGAAAACAGTGTGAGGCAGGAAGTAACACGTTGGGGTGCTGCCAAGTCTCTCTCCTTATGAGGCAGAGAGAGAGTTGATTGTCTTCCCCAAATACATTCGGGGATCCGAGGCTGAGTCTGTATCACGTGTGCACCTGAAGACCCTGCACGCTGCATCAGAGGTGAAGGGCTCCAAAGCCTCCACTTCTCCCAAAAGGGGAATTTGGGGTGCTGAGAGGGCAGAGGGCACTCTTGCTTGTGCCATGGGATCAGCTGTGCTTTCGCAGTCCTACGGCAGCAGAGGGAAGCTTCGCTGGAGAAACGTGCAGCCTGAAGAGTGTCTGAGATGCTCTCTTGTCCTGATCAGTAAGACATTTTACCCAGTGTGCTGACTGACCTTGAGCAATCAGTGGTAAGTTGGAAGTTCTTTGGGTTATTATTTAAAGGATAAAGAAGCAGATAGCATACCACCCCTCTTCGTTTCATGATCTTCTTGGAGTTAGCCAGCGCCATTTGGATATTTTGACTCCGTTTTTCATACATGAGATAACATGAAGGTCTGCAATGAACTTTGGTCAGCAAAGAAAGCAGTAGATATTGGTAAAACGGAATCTACTCCAGAGAAATCCTGGGTCTCTCTTCTGCGCCAGCCCCCCAGCTGCTCTCCACAGACCCTGTTTTCTCCAGGACTGAGAAGAGGTGGAAAAGTTATGCCAAGAGATCTGACAGGTTCTGTTTTCCTCTCTGCGATGCAAAACTTTGCCATTTCACGTCTAAAGATTATAAAATGCAAAGGAAATGGAAAGAAACATTCTCTAATATGCAATTCTGTTTCTATTGAACAAAAAAAGGAACAGTCAGACAAATTTAGAAATAAGGACCAGTTCAGAGTTGCTAATTTATGATGGACTGACTGATCTTCAAGCTCACCAATTGCCCATCCCTTTGATTTCCTCACTTATTTCATTTTGCCATAACATGGCCAGTACAGAATAATGTTTAGGAAGTGGAGTCTTATAATTCCTATCCTGTTTATATCACTGACAAGGAGACTGATTTGGGGTAAATCACACAAACTCTTCATGGCTGTTTCTTCTATTATAAAAGAAGGCAAGGCTTCCCTCCTGTAGGAGGTTGAGATAAACTAATGAATTGTTACTTCCATAGATCATAGCCTATAAATGTTAGCTATTATCACTGCAAACACCTTCCCACTAAGATAAAGCATTTCACACTTTTTAATGTGTGAAAATATATTTTTACATATAATTGGTTAAAAAGCAGCACATCTGAACTTAAAATGGAAAAAGCAAGTGTTGATGAAGTTGCTCCAGGTCCTGGCCATGTGAAGCAGCATGAAGAGCCAACAGTACCTCTGTGCTGCCTTTAGATGCTATAACTGAGAAGAGCTGCTCCACACTCAAGTCTGTCTTTGGCACAGCTGATGACACGTGTTAGCTTGGGTATCAGGATGTCACCTGCTAAACAAGGAGGAAAATTTTTTTGATGTTGAGCCTAGAAATGTGATATGTAGAAGTGTAATCCCTAAGAACAGAAAAAATAGTGAAATTAGACAGGCTATCAAGATAGACAGATGAACAAAAAATGATTAGTTTGAAAGAGAGAATTAAGAAAAAACAAGCTTTATTTATTTGGAATTATCACAATGAACTTTCTGGGGTTGATCCTGCAGTAACTTTCTCAAAAGAGCAATGCACCTTGATGCATATGACAATTTTCAGGGTAGCTGCTTTCCATGAGATAAACTGATCATGCATATTTGATCTAACAGAATTCACTGCAAACTCTATGTTAAGACAAAAGAGCAGATCTCTGAATGTAAAGGACTTTTGAAGTAGCTTATTCCAGCAAGTGTGGGTCTGTTGTGTTTGCAGATTTCATTTGATAGGAAAACACAAATTTTCGTATGTGGCATGCTGCCCGGTTACTCCAAGTCACCTGTGATGCTGTTACCCGTAATAAAGCCATGAACCAGAGGGGAAAGTGAAAACAGTATGGGAACAAGTTGGGTTAATTCTAATTCTCTACCTGCAGCCAGCCATATAATATAGAAAAGGAGTGGCCAAGTCCTCAGCCTCCTGGCTCAGGAATAAAAGGGGTTGGGCTTTGTCAATTTTAAATTGCTTCCTGATATCTCTTTTTAGGGGTAATCCAGTGTCCAAATCAGGCAGACTCCCCTCCTGAGCTGGCCAGAGCTGTGTCTCTAAGATCGGGTATTTACTGGCCCAGAGGAGACAGCAGTATAATATTGGTGTCTGAAAAATGCCTCCTACTTCTCTGAAGTTGGACAGAGTGAAAGGGGGTGTCACAGCTCCACAGTGGGCATTAATCAAAGCCCGAGAGTGTGCATCAGTGCTCCTGCCTCTGCTCCCCACCAATCTTCAAGGACTGAAAAGAGGAGATCTGGAAGTATTCTCATGTCTTTTGAAAGGGTTATGCTGCTTTTCAAATTGTCCAGGGGTCTCCCTGGGTCAAGTATGCTTCTGTTCAATTTCACATGGTTATGCTTGTTAAACTATGAATATTTATCTGATTAATATTTCTAGAACCCTGATTTTTAAAAGCATCTATTCAGACACAATAGGATAGACCTAGTGTGAGACTGGAGTGGTCTACCACGGGTTCCTTTCTCATCTGCTCTCTTGTAAGAGGCAAGAAAGAGAGAAAATCAGAGAATTGGAGGTCAGCCTTTAACAACCGGCGCCTGGCACTTCAGTCCCTGCAGCCAGAAGCAGAACAAAGCGGCAAGAACAAAGCACCTTCTTTGAATGAAGGTGTACATGGTGATTTAGGAACACCCTCATCTCTGAAAGCGGAAATTATTTTCAGAAATGCAGAATCAGACAACCTATGTCAGTTTTAACCATGGGGCTTTAAATTTATGCAGCCTTTTTTAAGTCTTGCTATAAAAATAGAGAGAGGAAAAGTATTAAAGGGCTCTACAGATAAGAATTGAAGGATAAGATGAAGAAGAAGAATAGAAGCCGAAAGTCCTAAAGAGGTGCGTATCTTCTTCGCACCAATAAGTTCCTTTTCTGAAAAGTGTAAGTATCGCAATTCAGTTTCTAATGGCAAAAGGTAAACTGCAAGGGTCACTGAGCGCATTTTTAAATCTCTAACTTGTCAGCATGTGGTTTGTTTGTAGTCAGTCTCAGTCTCTTTGATTATAATTCATGTGAACACGGAAGTACATGCATGATCAAAAATGGACATAAGGGCTCTTTATCATCATTTTCAGAATCTATTTAGCCTCACAATGTACTAAGCATTGTCCAAAGTACAAGTAAGTTCTGCTTTCCTGATTTTAAAACCCACATCTAAAACATCTCAGTATAATAGGAAACGGGAGGTCACGATCAACACCAAATCAGCCTAATTCGAGATGAATCCACTGATTCTTTCCAGAATCAACACTTCCTGAGCTCTGTACTCACCCTTTGCTACTGACACACAAGGCTTACTATTCAAAGGCGGGATTTGTATTCTGTGGAACAGACTCTGGGAAACGTTTCCCAGGTAAAACCAGCAGAGCAGTCCCACCACAGTACAATTTAAAGTGTACGTTTAATTCCTTGATCACTGGATGTGTAAAAAATGAATACCAGATAGAAACACACATGAAGCTTTTAGAGAAGAATCTCTGCTCTTTATTTACTAAGCTGCACACTATGACAAAGACAAGAAGTGTCCAGGTGAAAGGCTGTGAACTTCCAGGACAGTCTCAGGGGTTTGCAATCAGTCTCAGCTGCCCTGAACCCCCATCCTTGAATTGCACTTTTCTCCCTGACATAGCTGGTCCATCATCCTGCCCCACCCCCGGTAATCCACCATGCAGTGCTGTCTGCCTCCAGCCCCATCAGTGGTTTGAAACGCTGTCTGGGCCAGTGTTACTTATCCAGATGTATTTCTTACCTTCTTAGCAGCAGTATTTTGCATGAGGACAGACACAAGCTCTAGGCCGCTTTATGTGTCAGTGAACCCTGCAGGCTCCAGGCAATGCCTATATCTAAAATCCTTCTTCCACCTTTCCCTTCAATAGATGCTTTCTGCTGGAGACAACATCCAAAGAAACAAATTGTTCTGAAGCACAAAGCCTTCAAGGTGCTTCCAAAGCCAGCTAATCTGATCCTGGCTGCATAACTTCTTCCATAAGATGAGAGACACAGAATGACAGATGTATTCTTGCTGGTTGTATATCAAGTTTTCTCAATTTTGAAGAAAGGAGAATTGAAATATCTGACCATAGTGTTGATCAGCCTATTTCTCCATGCAAGTTTTTCTACTCTTCTACACATTTTTTAATCATCCTTACTATATGATGGTAAATTGACCTCTATGGTTGTTATATTCTCTTGATAAGTTGATCCTTATTGTTATGGAAATACCTTCTTTATCCTTCGTAATATGTATTTCCTTTAAAACAGAAGTTGAGGGCCAATACAGACACTGAAATTTTCTCTTACAATTATATCCAGCCTTGACATTTGGATCTGCTTTTGTCTTGTCCAAATGCATTAATAGTAACACACTTGGATCTTCTTTCTGATCTAATCTGATAGTCCCTGTCTTTTAACTGGCTGTGTGGACCATTTACATTTAATAAGATATTTGCTACAATTGGTTTAAAGATATTCTGTTGGTATTTGTCTTTTCTATCCACACATTGTTTCCCTTCTGTGGTCCTTTTTTGAATTAGTTATATTTTTTATTACATCCTTCAATCTGTGTTTTTAGCTATAACTTTCAGTATAGTTATTTAAGTGATTGTTCCCAGATTTTAAATTTATATCTCTTACAAATCAGGATCTACCTTTAAGTATAGAATGCCAGCTGTGTGATAGTATATGTCTATTTATTCCTTCAGAACTAGTTTTGATTGTTGAGTATATGATATTCATGTATTCCATAAATCTTGTGTTTAAACAGTTGAAAGCATTTCAAAGAGTCAGAAAATAGCCTCTTATTTTTCCCATGTAGTTATAGTTTCCAACAGTCTGCCTTTCTGTGAATAGTCCCATATTTCCCCAGTGCTGGTTCCTCTCCAGTCGCAAGTTCTGTCTGCTTCTTCAGAAGTTCTCACTTCGCCTTGGTTTTTGAAAGACACTTTCACTTTACATATAATGCAAGAGTGACATGTTCTTCTAGCACTTCCACAACTGCTTCACTCTTTTCTCGTATTTGTTCTGAGGGAAAATCTGCTAGCGTCACTGTCTTGGGCTTCTCTGCATATAGCATGTTTTCTCCACCCTGTCTTATTTTCAACATTTTGTCTATCACTGGTTTGGGGTAACGTAATCACATTGCACCTGGGTGTGGCCTCTTGGTGTCTCATGGGTTTAGGTGCTCCACTAAACTTCGATATAGAGAGCTGAAAGAATCATTGAAAATAAGCCAACCTTTATTACTTGAAATACTCTCCTGTACCTTTTCACTATGAAAACTTTAATTCTGTACATGTGAGGCCCCTGGAAGTCATCTCAACCACTGATGTTCTACCTGTGGAACTTTTTCAATGGATCCAGCTTGAGACACCAGTGAAACAAATGAGACACATGGGGTGAGATCACATCCCTGCTCTTCCGTGAGAAACCCAAAGTAGAAATCAGTGAGAAAGCAAAACAAAAGATAGATAATAGGAAACCAAGAGCCAGAACTTGTGTAAAAGTGGAGGGGATGAGAAAGGGAGAGGGAGGAAGGGAGAGAGGAAAGGGAAAAGGAAGGAGGGAGGGGGAGGAAGAAGGGGGAGGGAGAGGGAGAGGAGGGAGAGGGTGGTGGGGGAGGGGAGGAAGGAAGGGGAGGGAGGGAGGACAAAGAATCCAGATGCTTGTTGCAGGTACCAACCCTCGTGAGCGATGGTGCATCATGTACTGTGAATACTCACCTGTCTCTGTATCAAGCACACTGATCTTCCATCCTGGTAAATAATTCTGCTGTCTTTTCCATCTCAGGTGCTGTAGCTTTAACTTACAGTTTGACTTAACGAGATTTTTGCCCATGTCTTCTGCCACTATGAAAGAAAACCATAAATCATACTGTTCAGGTGGGGGCCACTGTGGGTGGAGTGCATGTTCCCTCCTCTCAGTCTTCCCTGTCTGTACTTCGGGGTGTCACCCCACAGCTTTGTAGCCAACAGCTCCTTCTTTACTGCTGGTGGCACTCTTGGTGGGTTCCTGAGGAGTGACTGTGAGGAAATGGATCGTTCTCATGCCGGGCACAATCTTTCAGAGAAAGTCCTTGCCAGAGAAAATTTTCTCCAAAGATTGTAGTTAGTAATTTGCTTGGTGTTAATAACACCACACACATGGATCTCATAGCAGCCGGTGATTTTTTGGCACAAAATCCTCTTGATTTATTTTAAATTTAGGAAAAGAAAATTGCTACAGTACCTGTTTCCTGCTTGGGCAATTTCCTTAGGAGACCACAAATAATTTCATGAAAATGGCCTCTTTTCTCAACGACAAAACCTCAAACTTGACATCCATGAGGAAAAACAATGTTTTCTACTCAATCAAATTCCTTTGAGTATCAAGGCTGAAACCACTTAGGGCTTCATTCTGATTCCCTGAGGGGTTTACATCTCAGACAGCTTCTTTCGCTCCTCCCGCAGTCCTCAGACAGGTGCAGAGCCCAGAGGGACGGTGCCCCGCAGCCACGTCAGTGGCCAGAACCCTGGCCATATGGACAGCAGATATGCGAGCACTATCTGTGGTGATTTATGAAGCAGACCAAACCAAATTTTAAATAAACATCACTCTCTCTTGTCACATGTCAAAGGCAGATTCCGATTTCTCTGGACACAACGTAATTGCACCACTTCTTTCTTTTCCATGACCCGTAATCGTACCATTTTTAAAACATTGTACCAGGCAGGAAAGGGCACAAGCTTGAATTGGCACAGCTCTGTGCCACAGCATGCCTGTGTGTACCTCCCCCAACAGGTCGATCCAGATTCAGATCCTGCTCACGTGCTGCTAAGTTCATTGGGTGAAGGCGATTTTGACAACATGACAGCTTTTCTGCTTCTCTCCAAAGCAGCTGAGCACTCTGGCTTTTTGCCTCCATGTAGACATGACTCCATTTCACCAACTACTGACTGTGAGGCCCAAAAGTCTCGACCTCTGCACCAAACCATGTGTCAGAAAAACATGTGCAGAAATCATGGTTCAATTTTCAAGCCCGGTAAAAGATTTGAAATAGAGTCACTCCAATCAGGGAGAATGCAGAGAGAATTACAGCTAATAAAACTGTGCACACTTTTTCAGATGATCTAAAAACCAAATGTAAACAGAGCTTCTTAAAAACAGAGAGTGAAAAAACGACCCATTCATCTGAGAGAAGCAACAATATGATTGTTCAGCAGCTGGAAACCAAAACATAATAGAATGGCATCATTAAAATGCAGAAAATTTTTTAAAAAACTCTCAAAATATTATTCTATCCCCAACAAAGATAAGCTTCGGCAAACAATGGCAAAATAAAAATCAGAAATAAAGTCACTCTCAGATAAACATGCTGAGAAAATTTGTTAGCAGAATAATACTGCAAAATTTACTGAAGGGAATTCTCTCTGATGAAGGAAAAAGATGAGGAAAAGCTGCCCAAATCTGTACCAAGAATATGAGAGAAAAAAAAAGGCCTATTGGCTGGTGCTTCTTTACAATTTTGTTACATTTGTTTTTATTCTAATAAAAATGACCAGTTATACAAAATGTATGGCTTACCTTTTACAACCAGAAAGTGCTAACATTCTAAATGATTCCTCAGGAAGCACAGCTCAAGGTGCTGCTGGAGTCGACACTTTGGTGCTGCTGCTAAGTGCGAGGCTGTGCTGCGCTCTCCTGAGCTGCACTAGGGCTACCAGGACACTGCGTGTCTCATCACCCATCCTGCCCAGGTAAGCCGATGCCTCCTGTGCTGCTACATTTCGTTTGGGAATTAGGCTGTGCTTGGTTTCCACGTCATTCTTGAAATCAGAAACGTGCTCACCCAAACGAGCTGGTCCACTGTGGACCTTGAAGCCCTCCCTGAAATAAACCAGGCTGAGGGGACAGGACGGAGTCCAAGTGGAGATGGTCGCCGGGCTGTTGTCCGGGGTCCTGTGTGGAAGCCGGCACTGCTGACACGGGCCTGCCACAAAGCAAGGCCCCGACAGGAAGGTCAGGTTCATCTCCAAAGCGAAGAGAGCTGTGAGCTGGGACATGCTCCCTGAAATGCATGGGGAAGG
Source organism: Thryonomys swinderianus (assembly GCA_004025085.1). Classification (NCBI taxonomy): domain Eukaryota; kingdom Metazoa; phylum Chordata; class Mammalia; order Rodentia; family Thryonomyidae; genus Thryonomys; species Thryonomys swinderianus. Next base: position 25,563 of record PVIC010006726.1, read on the forward strand.
TTCCCAGAGGACGTGGAGGATAGGGTGCACTGAGATGCCTGAGAAATATTTGCCTGTGAAAAAAGCGGACGTGCTCAGCGGTGAGCAGTTGCAGCCGGGCCACTCCGACAGCTGGCACACGCGAGAGCAGGCAGGAGACAGCGGGCTTTGCTCACCTCGTCCTCTCCTTGCAAAGACAATCTCAAGATTCATTGTATTTTCCAGTGGTATGATGTTGTGTGAGGGTACTGATTTTCCTCTAAACAAACAAACAAACAAAACAAAAGGCACAGAAGGGAAATGCCATAAATATGAGCTGGAACCCCTTGCAGGAAGCAGCTGTCCTCCCGTGGGGGCTCTGGGCTGCTCAGTGTGGAGCTGTGGACGTCCCAGTGACACTGCGGGCTCTGTCCTCCAGTGGGGCCTGGACTGGGGCGGGTGGTCCAGGGCCCACATCTGGCCGGGTATGCTGTGACGCTGTGACTCAGGACGTGCCCACACAGTGCCCATGCTCCCCTCCATCCCTGGAGCCCGGGTGCTGGCACTCCACCCTGCCGCGGGAATGCTCTGAGTCTCCAGGCTCCACCACCTATTTCCTTCCATCCCACGGACCGCTGCTCACCCTGCTGCTCCAAACAGATTTGAGTTTGGACCTGATGTCTTCACTGCAAGTGTCGCTTCTTGGATCCTACCTTCCAGGCCAGGTCACCCTGGCTAGGACCCCCGGGGCACCCTGAGCCCATCCTAGTCCAGCAGCCAGGCCTGGTCTGCACTGTCACCTTGTGTCCCTGCTCTGAGCCCAGTTGCCTCAGGATTGTTTGTGGACTTCTGCTCCACGAAACCTGGAAGATTCTACGAGACCGCTTCAAACATTCAGACATGCGGGTGTCTGGCTGCTGTGGACTCTAGACTTGGGACAAAGGTAAGAACAGCAAGCTGTCTTCCCAGACGGCACTGGCGGGGCTGGGACAGCAAGGAGCAGAGAACCAGCCATCGAAGGAGCAGAGTGTGGCCAGAGGACAGGACGGAAGGTCAAGTAGTATAAACCAGGCAAGAAGGGGGACTTCCAGTGCACAAAGAGGACAGTGTCACAGGGTGGTCTCTGCCACCTCCTGGACTTTAAGTGGAGGTCGGACTCCAGGCCTCCTCATCCCAGAGGAGAGGAGGCAAGAGCAGAAAGGGCAGGAGAAGTGCAGGGTGAGAGTGGGAGCTGGCAGGGAGTCAGCCTGCCCGGAGGAGAATGGACGTGAGGGCAGAATTGACCGTGGGACTCTGGCCGGAGGTGCTGCACAGACAGAGGGAGATGCCCACAGGAGCAAGGGTGGCACAGTCAGCATTGACCACAGAGAACCTGAGGCTTCCAGTCTGGTATTTTGTTTTTTGTTTTGTTTTGTTTTTGTTTTTTTTCAGACAGGGTCTCACTTTGTAGTTCAGGCTGGCCCTGAGCTCACAGTGTAGCCCAGGCAAGCCTCAAACTCAGCAATCCTCCTGTCTCTGCCTCTGGAGTGCTGGGATTACAGGTGTGAGCCACCACGCCTGGCACTGTGGTATGTGGTACTGATTGCTGGTGGGTGTGAGTCACCATGCCCAGCATTGTATATGGTTACCGGGGATTGAACTCAGGACCTTGTGCTTCAGAAACAGGCGCTGGAACCACTGAGCTAAACCTCCAGCTAATCTGGTTTTATTTTGAAGCTGGACTCAACAGCATTTTTCATGTGAGAGGTGAGAAAGAGACCTGTCACGTGGCAAGGAGAGGGCAGGGCACGTGCACTGTGGGTCACAGCGTTGCACAGGAGAAGGTGGAGGGGTGGCTTGGGCACCAGAGGAGAGAGCCTTGCTAAGTATCCAAGGGCAGATTCAGTTCAGGCAGACTATAAAGGCTGCCAGTAAAGGTGGGCACAGAGGCTGATTCGCAGGGGAGACAGCTATAGCATAGAAGCGCCAAGAGTCTGCGTAGCTGGGGAGAGAAGGGCCGAAGGAGCTGCTGGACAGGGCCTCAGAGTGCAGCTTGGCGGCTGGCTGCCCCAGAGGGAAGTGAGATTGGGGACCCCACTCATCGTTTAACCACAGGTGCCCACTCTCCACTGAGAGCCGTGTGATACATGGTTCTGGGGACAGTAGACCCGAAATGCGGGTTCCGCCCCTCCCAAGCTTCGTGGCCTGGGACACGAGTTACTCTCTTAGAGCCTTGGGTTTCCCTTCCACAAACTGGGGCTACTCTGCTATCCTCCCAGTGTGGGGATGCAGACATGACGATCAAACAGAGTAAATTTATCTCACCACAGGGCCGAGCTTAAAATTATTATTTTAATTATTATTAAAATATTATTGATTGTTATTGATTTGATACCCCGGGGTTATACAGAGGATCCCCCTGGAATGAGCAGGTTGGCTGCTAGAAGGAAGATTATTCATGGAAGAGTGTGATTACCCATCAAAATCACAAGTTTGTAGGCAAAGGAAACATATTCAATATTCCTTGGAGGTGAAAGGGAGTATTATAACAAAAGGATGCACAAATTGTTAGGGGATTTAAATTATCTCAACTAAAGTTTTAACTATTTGCTTTTGTACAAATGGGGAACATGTAAATCATTTGCAAATGTACACAGCACAAGGGGTGTCTGAGCCCTTCCCACCAGCAAAACTCATGCTGAGTTTCTTTCAGTATAGCCCTAATAAGCATGTAAATGAGCCCAGGCAGGATGTGCTGCTTGTAACCGAAAGCTGTCATATAGGGGGGGCAGCATGCTTTCCTCTTCTTTGTTCCTTCTCTGTTGAGCCTGTGCCAGCCCAGATGTGGGCAGAGGCAGCTCCCTCCCCTCAGAGCGCGGACCACACAGAGGACTGGGCTCCCTGCTAAACGTGGGACAGCACCAGGCCAACCCCTTGTGTCGCGCTGATTTAAGTGCTAGATGCTACTGCCCTGCCCATGGCTGCACCTTACCCTGTACTGGCTTCTCCTTGTGGAAGCCAAGTCCCCTATTAACAAAACCGGGTGTAGTGGTGCACACCTATGATCCCAGCACTCTGGGAGGCTGAGGCAGGAGGACTACAGTTCAAGCCCAGCTTGGGCGACTTAATGAGATTTGGTAACAAAATCAAATTTTAAAAGCCTGGAGATGGAGCTCAGGGTGAAGGTTCTGTTTTCACTACCTGGAGAAGACACAAAGTGGAGGTATGAAAGGCTGGGGGGACCCAGGCTGTGGTCCCAGGCAGAGACATTCACACCAAGAGGCCAACACTGAAGAAATCTCCAGTTCAGCACTATAGTTGGTACAGGCCAGTCTGACGTGAAGCTGTCACACAGGCCACATTGGAAGGGTTAATGTCAAGAAATTCAATTTTCACCAAATCCTTGTTGTTTTTAAAAGCAAGTGCCTCTCCTCCAGAGCCGTCTAGTGGGAGTTCTGGAAGGTTCTGAGTTCAAGTTACAAGGAGAAGGGGTGCCTGAGCCCTTCCCCTCTCCAGTGACACTGAATAGTGTTTCTTCCTTTCTGTGAGGAGAACCATCCTTTCACTTAGGTCTGTCAACCCTCTAAAATAGAAAACATTGTCCCCACTTACCTGTTTAGCTCGTCACCTACTAGTCTGGAATGGAAATCAAATCAAAACAATTTGAATTCTACTCATTGGTCCTTTCTGACACTTACTACCTACTTCTGAAATCACTCCTGTTCTCCTGAGGCACTTCCCTTTACTAAGCTTCCTTAGTTTTATATGGAAATTTTAAAGAACAATGAAAATCCCTGAAACCACATCACGATAGGTTGATGTCAATCTGCAGATGGAGAGTCTGCAGTAGAGAAGAAAATTCAGGAGCTCACTTTGGCAGCACATATACTAAAAGAGAAGAAAATTCAGGGAGAAATGTATATTTGGGGAAACGTGTAGTCTTAACCTCACAGAAAGCAAATCATGCTATCGTAGGTGGGGAAAATGGCTAATTTTTAACTAGCAGAGATGAAAGCCCACCTGTAGAAGGCCCGTCAAGTATCCTGTACCATGACAAACTCCAAAGCAAAAGTAGCACATTTTTTTTTAAACAAAACTGCTGGAGCCTGATTTAGTCAGTGAGAATTTCTTTTTTCACACACATTTCTGCCATCTCTCTCGGCTCCGGGCCCTTTCATGACAAATTAGCAAGGTGCTTCTGTCTTCAGATGAGGAGATATTTTAACACGTTAGCACTCAGCGTTGTGACCTGCTCCTTGCTAGACGGCTAATTAATATTTGCTCTGGTTGCAGAATTATCTTGTTTTCTAGACTACTTCACATTCAAAGACTGTCTCCAAGTAAAGCAGGTATTTTATCTAAAAGCCAACTTTACTTTGCTTTATTAATATTTATAAGGACTATTACTAGGTATCTATTTTGCTAGACTGACAGACCTCTTGCATGTTTTATAGAATCTCAGCTGTACTGTGGTTGACCAAGATAAATAATTTCATCTCCGTTTTTCAGCTTAGAAGACTAAGGTTTAAAAGCAGAAATAACTTTCCTAAGGCCTTGTAATTGGTGAGGGCTGTAACTGGGAGTTGCATCTTTCATCATAAACCAAAGATGACCTCGTCTGGAGCTGACCGACGGTCCTCACAAGCTCACGTGCGGCACTAGAGCTGCCATGGGAACCACTGCAAAACCCCCAGAGCGGCCTCGCTGCTGCGCCCACGTCTTCTGCGAGCCCCACATGGGGCTGAATCCACACTGTAAAGGCCCTAAAGGTGGAGTCTCCTGCAGCTGACTGGGCAGGAGAGCAGAAACTAAGAATGGTATTAGGGCTCTTATAAGAAGACCCAAAGAGGTCCCCTCCTCGCTCACTCTGAAACTGTGACCTGAGATCAGCTCTCACCCTATACGTCAATGCCAGCGCTGGGAAGTGGACACCAGAGCAACGATCAGCTCAGCTCTCAGTGGCTTAGTGTGCTCCCAGTGCATCTTGCCCAGGCTTCATGCAGATGGGCCTTGTTGGAGCCTTCTGCATCTCCTAAGCATCTTCTACCTCAGGGTTCCCAGTGGAACCTCACATCAGTCAGCAGCAAAGGCACAGAGGGTACGGAAGAGGGCATGGGCCAGCATAGGGCCCATCATGCTCCCTCAGACTCTGCCTTTTCAGAGAATACCTGGCTGGTGGCGGAGCTCACGCAAGCATGCTGAGGGCATTGCCCACCGGGCCAGCCATGCCAGGTGCTAATGGGGATGTGAATAGGGACTATTCCCCTGGATAAGTAAAGTGGAGACTCCCTGACTCCATGAAATAGAAATAAGATAGCACACCTGCACATATGTCTATGAAACAGCTATGCCGAGAGAATAGAATGTAGACGGAAGCGTGTCGTAACTGAGAGTAAACATGGTTTCACACGCTGAGCAAGGAGGAGGCAGTTCCTGAGGATGCAGGACCCAACCCAAGCAGCCAAGCTCCCTGGACTTTCCCTCCAGAAGAGCAGTTTGTTTTGTGCTTTAATTTTAAGCTTCAGAATTCTTCTCTTCACTATTTTTCTGCTAAGCAGAATCTCATTCTCCAAGAATCTAGGTCAATACTTGAGCAGATAGCAGCTGGCATCTCCAGTCATAGCTTGGGAAGAATTGGGGGGAAAGATTCAAAACGTCCCAAACTGAAAAGCCTAAATTTATAATGAAATCACTTTTATAATAAAGGTCAATCAAATAACTGTTGGTTTCTTGTTTTGAGGAAAAGATGTTCAAATTCATTGTGAAACCTTGTTCCTTTTTGTTTTTTTACTACTGCTATGTGTTTTTTTTTTTTAAACAGGAAACATGGAGAGAGAAGAGGTTTTCCTTAATTTCCTCAGCAGTATGGGAAATTAACACACTTGTGTTGACTTGCACCAACACAACTGGAGAAGATGCTTTTATCTTCTCCTGTTTCCTACAGGTCTCCAGCACTCATGTGTGTACTAGGTCCTGAGTCCTACTGTATGCATGAGCTACAGTTTACCAGACTTACATTACTGAGCAAAGGTGCACAATTTTGTCAGGGGCAGTGCCCTTTCACATCAGGAACTCCTTACTATTATCTGCTGGACAGGACCCTAATCCTCAGTTGTTATTATCTTTACAACTTTGAGGCGCATCTTTTATGTCCACATCTGGCACTCGACTGATTTCTCATGATAAATCCTAGAGACGGGTTCAAATGATAAACATCCCCAATGTCTTTGCCGCATTCTGTACCTGAGTTACCCACACTGCTCCATGCTCATGCTGGGAGAGTAACGTCGTGCTCTGACCTTGCTGAGACCTCTCATTTCATGCTACCTTCAATATACTCAAAGTCCATCACAAAACTAAGATATTTGGACTGTGTGTTGGACTTAGTGTCATAGTATTTAAATGTTGGTCTTGGTCAAGTGGCCCTCATTTCCTGTCCCAATTGCCCCTCTGAGTGCCCAGTATCTCTGCTGAAAAAGGCTCAGAGACCACAGCCCCAGCAGAGCAAGCTTCCTGGCCAGCTCTGCCTCCCATCAGAGCTGAAATGTGTTTTCCTTTTGTTTTCTCTTTTCTCTTTTTCTTACCCTTACTTTGTGCTTCTCAGCAGCCAGTCCAAGGTGCAGACCAGCAAGGCAGGGATATTTTACACAGGATGATGGCTCCAACTACCTAAAAATTTAACAGTCCCTACGATGAGTTGATTGTGACCACTGATGGTCCAAGCCTCACACAAGAAGAATCATTTGTTGGAACCCCATCTCCTAGTCAATGCAAACTTAATGGACATTAGCCCACGGCAGCAAGTCAATAAAAACATGCTGTTCCATTGTTCTGCAAGTGCTGTGACCTCCTTTCTTTTTTGGGGTTTTTTTTTTTTTTTTTTGAGACAGGGTCTGGCTTTGTAGTTCAGGCTGGCCCTGAGCTCACTATGTAGCCCAGGCAAGCCTCGAACTCAGCAATCCTCCTGCCTCTGTCTCCTGAGTGCTGGGATTACAGGCCTGAGCCACCACGCCTGGCTGTGACCTCCTTTCTTGATCAGTGCTAGTTTCCTTCACTTGAATCCCCCAATAATGTCTTACCTGTGTATGAGTCTGCAGGACTTGGGTGGGTCACATTTTTAGAGTCTCTGGATTAAAGGTCCCCTCTGATGACAATCACAGTTGAAAAAGAGAAGACAGATTATGCAACCCACATGAAGAATGCTCCCTACACCAGACATGCATAGGTCTGGTACTACCTGATTCAAGTTATATATAGTTGGGTTATGAAAGGGTGGGTGTGAATTATTTGATTATGAATAAGTTATGAATGGCTGGGTTATGAATAATTGGGCTGTGAATGGTTGGATTATGAGTGGATGGGCTATGAATGATTGGGCTATGAGTGGTTGGGCTATGAATGGTTGGGTTATGAATGGTTGTGTTATGAGTGATTGGGCTATGAGTGGTTGGGTTATGAGTGGTTGGGTTATGAGTGGTTGGGCTATGAGTGGTTGGGCTATGAGTGGTTTAGTCATGAATAGTTGGGCTATGAGTAGCTGAGTTATGAGTGGTTAGGCTATGAGTGGTTGCGCAATGAGTGGTTGGGCTATGAGTAGCTGAGTTATGAGTGGTTAGGCTATGAGTGGTTGCGCAATGAGTGGTTGGGCTATGAGTAGCTGAGTTATGAGTGGTTAGGCTATGAGTGGTTGCGCAATGAGTGGTTGGGCTATGAGTGGTTGGGTTATGAGTGGTTGGGTCATGAGTAGTTAGGTTATGAATGGTTAGGCTATGAGTAGCTGGGTTAAGAGTAATTGAGCTATGAGTGGTTGGGTTATGAGTGATTGGGTTGTGAGTGGTTGGGCCATGAGTGGTTTGGTCATGAGTGGTTAGGCTATGAGTGCTTGTGTCATGAGTGGTTGGGTTATAAGTGGTTGAGTTATAAGTGGTTGGGTTATGAATGGTTGGGCTATGAGTAGTTTAATTATAACTAGTTCAGTTATGGTTACCACACTGACTTTGATGCATTTGTTCACTCGCCGGAGTTACATCCTACAGTATTTCACCCCACCAGACACCATGAAGCCTGAGGGTCTCTAATGTCCTTCTAGCTGCTCTCAACTGCACAGGCAGACCTGATGAAGCAAGATCATGGACTGTCTGAGCCGAAGTGGAGATGCCAATTAGTAACCTAATTGGCAAAGTAACCTCTGCCAATTAGTAACAAAGTTCTTATTCACTCTAAAACAACTTCAGTTTGGGTGCAGGATGATGAGGGAAAAGGAAAATAGTGAAAGAGAGCAGGACTCAGGCCGAGAGCCACTCTAAGCCCTCCAGGGTCATTCCTGCTTCTTTCTCTCCTTTCCAATATCTATCTTATGCAATGCTCACTGTTAAATATGGTTGTTTAGCCCTGGAAAGGCACAGCTGACCTATACCCCATGTCAGCCTAGCATGCTGTGGGTCAATGTTAAGGGACACATGGGCCAATGTTATCGTTCCAAGGTCAGGGGGGTTATAGGAAATCTCCCAACTATAGTTCACTTGTGACTACTTGATGAACACAAAAGTAATTCAATATGTGTAGTCTACCATGGGAGGAAAAACCAAGTAATTACAGAATTTCTATGCAGGAATTTAGGAACTAAATCTCTGATCCTTAACAAACTCTAAGAATTGAATTTAAAATTTTCTCCAGCACTTCTTGCTTGGGTTCGTTTACCACAGAACTTCCTGGGACACAGCCACAGGGTGACACAGAGGCCAGACATGGACCACACCAGCCATGGAAGGAGCCTGCCAACAAGGAGGTTCTAACAACCCAAACCTGTCCAGACACAGGACTCTGGCACCAAGTTGAAAGTGAAAAACTCGGGACATTATGATATCACATCTCCTTCCCATGGTCTTCACAAGCATTGATAATTGAGATCAAAATTCTTTCCTACCTAAGTGCAATTGGACTTCAAGATGCTGCTACAAACAAGCCTTCATATACCCTAAGATGGATCCAGTGGCTTGGAAGATGAGGCATCCTGTTGGGCTGGGACCTGGCTCTGACATTTAAGAACTCTGGCTATGAAGCTCTATGAATCTGGAAGCAGGACTAAGTACTAATTCACATATTTTTGTTAGTATGTAGTTGACAGATGTTCAACATTGACTCTCTGTAAGGATACGTATTCATTTTCTCCCCATAACAACCCCATTGGGCAGAGGGTGTTTTAAATTCTCTTGTACAGCATGGAAGTTGAGACTTGGAAAGATCATGTGGCCAATGTAAGGTGACACCAGTACCCAACACCACTGTGGTCAAACCCAGTTTGTGTGAGTCTAGAGTCTAGGCTACTCACACAGAACTGCCACCATCCTCTAGGGAAAGATATGTATCTCCCTTATAAGACCTCAGTCACTGGGAAGCTCTGGTCCACAAATAACCTGATTTCTCCTCCCTTGATAAAAGTAAGTCCAATGTCTTTGGTGTGGTGAAGGTGTATTCGTGGGAAGCAAGGCACATGTGTCAAGTGGAAGCTGATCTGCAGAAAAACTGGCCCCCAGCAGCATGCCCCTCAGTACCAGCACTGCCTAGGAGGAAGAAGAGCAGTCTGTCCCTATCTGGTGCTCAGCCTCATTCTCTCCTGATCTTCCTATATCTCTTCTGTTTTCTCCATTTATGAAGTGCACATAATAATGTGCTTAAGTCCTCCAGCCATGTGCTAAAATGCATGACACAGTGCTACATATAAAGAAGCGGATTCCTATGCTCCTAAAGCATCACACTCCAACTCCATGTGTGAATGAAGAGAACAAAGCATACCTGAGTGTCAGATGTACTCCAGAGGTGTGCGGCTCTGGTGTGCACAGGAACTAGGAGGAATCGCTGCCTGCCTTGCAGCCCTGCACACACCTGGCTGAGCTGTGAGGAAGGCTGGGATCTGGAAAGGCAGCTGTGCCATCCTCTCCGTCGACCCCACCCTGACCATCCCAGGCACATCAGGGATCTGTGAGCTCCAGAGCTTGAGCTCTGAGCTGCAATTGAGCTCAGGAGATCCGGGAGTCTCAGGGGGTCTGGTCTCAGCCCTTTCCTCGCTCCTGCAGGAGGACAGCAGCCAGCCTGGGCCAGGGGCCAGGAATTGCCCAGGGAGGGTGAGGCCACCCAGAGTGGTTAGAAGTGGGGCCGTGCTGCGAGCCTGCAGCTCAGTGTGGAGAGAGAAGACAGGCTGTTGACCCACATCTCTTTATGAGGCTCCATGCTCATTTCGGAATTTCTTTGCCCAGTTTTTGTCTCATATTGAGTCTTTTCTCCTCCAGACTGGCCGGGCCCTGGAATCCATAGGGTTTCTGCGGCGACAGCGACACCTGCTGTTGACAGCGAAGGTGGCAATTCTCTGCTGGTTGTGAGTGCTTTGCCTAGCTCTGGCATCTGGAGGGAGAAAGTATACCGGCTTTGCAGGGAAGAGGGGCTGCTGCGAAGGACAAGCAAAATCCCGCAGAAAGCCAGGGATGGGAGGAAGGAAGGGGACACCAGGAAGGAAGGTGTGTGTGCTGGACAGAAATCAAGTTTCCTCTGTCTGGAAAGGCCAAGCCACGGTGACACGCCCAGCTACCATGACAGGACACTGGAGTCGGCCATGTGGCACAGCTCAGAACTGAGGGCTTCCCAGGCACAGTAGGGTCTGCCTGCCACAGAGGCCACCCTGACTACCCTGACTGTGCTGTCACTGGAGGCAGCAAGGTTGACAGGGACCTGGCCAAAGAGCGCTGGCCACGGGCTCCAGAGCCGCTGGCACTGTCAGCTCCCTGACACTTCTGAAAGCCCAGCAGCGAGCCCAGGGCTCAGGTATTGCCCCACAGTCATTGTCTCCTGTTTAGGTAACTTCAAGTCACTGTGATTTCCAATTAAAGCAGGATTGGAAATGCATACAACTTAGTAGGTATTCTCTTTATAGATTAAAAACTGACAAGCTTTTAAATGATCGCCTTTCTAGGTGGTTGTGAATATTTTCAAAATGATAATTTTCACAATCTAAAAATACCTTCTCACTTACATAGAGTGAAGTTCAGCTTTTATTTTGATCCCTGTGGGGGATATCATCATCATCATCATCATCATCATCATCATCATCATCATCATCATCATCATCATCATCATCATCCTCATCACTCTTAGTTAAGAGAGAAAAGTCTTAGCCGGAATGGGATGACAGGATTGTGTCACTCAGAGAGGCTGAGGCAGGAAGATCACAAGTTTGAGCCCCACCCTAGGAAACTTAGCAGCATATAAAACCCTGTCTCAAAATAAATTTTTAAAATATTTAAAGAATTGGGATTGTAGCTCAGTGTGAAGGCCTTGGTTTCAGTACTTACACAGAGAGAAAGAGAAAAAGAGAGAAGAGGAGAGACAAAGAGACAGAGGGAGACAGAGAGAGGGGATCTCAAAGTTAGGAGTGGACAATGGTCAGCTGCTGGGTGCCCTGCGATCTCCTGCATTTCTGTATGGATCAAATGAAGAAATCAGATTTTAACTTCAAGAGTTTTCAGATTTGAAATTCTTTACGTGCACAGAAATTCTGTGAGAGGTCTGGTTTAAAACTGGAAAGGAGGGCTGGAGATTTAGCTCAGTGGTTCCGGTGCCTGCCTCGCAAGCACAAGGCCCTGAGTTGGATCCCGGTAACCACATACAATGCTGGGCGAGGTGACTCACGCCCACCAGCCATCAATACCACACCACAGGGCCAGACGTGGTGGCTCACGCCTGTAATCCCAGCACTCCGGAGGCAGAGGCAGGAGGATTGCTGAGTTCAAGGCTTGCCTGAGCTCCATAGTGAGTTCAGGGCCGGCCTGAACTACAAAGTGAGACCCTGTCTCAAAAAAAACAAAACAAAACAAAACAAAACAAAAAGTGGAAAGGAAAGGCCTGGGTATTTCTCCCCCAACACAGGAAACGGAAGCCTGGTGGATGGCATGAGACCTTCATGGGCCACTGATCCGGGACCAGCTCTCCAGACGTGCAAATCCTGGCACCCTATGTCCTCACACATGGCATGGGGGACCCCACCCACCACCACCATCCTCCACAGTCCCTCAGCTAAGCATGGGGGCCTCGAGCTCAGAGAGTCCACAAGGGTCCCCTTCCAGGTAACCGAGCTACAGCTCTGCCCATGGCTGCGAAACGTATAATCTCCAATGCCAACCTATCACATGGCTGGCAATTCTGTCTCTGGGGTGGGCAGCCGGGAAAGCTGGGGTCCCTGGGAAGCAGCAGGTGACCCCACAACAGCTAACCCTTCAGACAGGGTTTCCTCTGGTGTTTCTGGCAAGTGTGCCCCTGGTGGGGGCCTAGTCAGTGTCTGCCGGGACCCCAGGAAACCGTGGGCGACATCACTGCCATGGTTGCCTGACGTGCAGCAGCGCCCCCCTCAGTCCATCCTGGGCTGTGCTCCTCTGATTCCCTTCCGGTCCCTTCATGCCTCTCCTCACTGCACTGTCTGTCCTGCAGATGGGACATAGGTGCTGAAACACCAAATACAGATTTTTTGAAAGAGGAAGATATTCCCATTTCAGGTGGAGAAGCAGAGGATGGCTCAGCTCCAGGCGGGTTGCACCTGACCCTCTGCACCTAGCCGGGGCCGATGGGCTGTCACCCCCGAGGAGGTGCCCCTGAAGAGACACCCTGCCTTCCTGTCCACTGTGGCTTCTGGGTTCTCTCCTCCGTGCAGCCAGTGACAGGGAAGCCGTGGAGCTCTTCGCAGCTCTGTCAGAATCTGAAGGCTCAACTGTGGGACCCGAAAGCCTCGTGTGGACGCTGCATCCTACTGTCCCTGTCCAGGTTTCTGACTGTGCTGTCACCTCTGCTTCTCAGGGAGCCGGAAGTGGAGCCACCCACCTCCTGGCACCATGACAGGGATAAGATCGAGCATAGAGAGTGCCTGCTCTGCTCAGCGGCCTCCTCTTCTTTCTCGTGCTCAGCCAAAGACGTGGGTATTTTGGATGCCTCGCTTCACAGCTTGCTGTTCTCACAGCTGGTGAGGAGAAGGCCAGGTGGGCAGCTCTGACCTTCTCGGGAACGACATTTATGAAAGCGGCTCTGTCTATACATAGGACGAGTGTGACCGGCGCTTGAGCCAGAACAGCCTTAATTTAAACAGGTTCCAAGCAGCATGATCTGAAGTATGGGGATCTTGGGTGACTGAGTCACAAATCTTGAAGCTGTCTTCCCGTTCGGTTTTCAGATAGCTCCAAACCTCCTTGTCTACCCATCTCAGCAGTGCTAAACATTGACTTCTTTCGATTAGTGTGAGTTGCTCATTTTAATAATTGAGAAAAAACGGCTCCAGACACATGAAACGCTTTGTGCTTAGTACTAAAAAAAGATGGAATTGACGGGCATCTGACATGGAGAGTCAATAAAGTCTGTGGACTTAGAGGAGAGAGAAGGTGAGAGCCGTGGCAGGTGGAAGGAGGGCATGAAGGGGCCGGCAGCAGAGGGAACCTCCCAGCCGTGCTTCGTGCCCACGATCCCAGCACACAGGGGCGAGCAGGCTGATCTGCAGAACCGAAGCAGGCACTGCACAGAGGGCGCTGCCAGTCCGAGCGCCTGAAGCTCACCAGTGACCCGGATGGCAGATGTGGGTCTCCATGCCAGCTGTCAGCTCCGGGCTCCTTTTTCAGGGGCTGGAATTGAACCCAGGGCCTGCGCTGCTGGGCAAATGTGCTACCACACCCACCTCCAGCCCGCACCTGGCTGGGAGCAAAAGATCCAGGAGCACGAGCCACTGTGTAGAAGAAATCAGAACATGAGAGGGGCTGGAGCAAACCTAAGTACAGAGATACAATGAGCAAAGGAAAATGTTCGAGGAACTTCAGGTGAGCTCAGTCGATGGGAGGTTTGCTTCGTACAATGAGCCCATAGACACTGCCCCAAAGCAGTTCAAATTAAAGTTCATATATCAAAGAGACATTGTAAACACTGTATCTATCAAATAAGAATAGAATGCCACTACAACAAAGAGGACAATAAGACTTTTACAAATTAAAATTAGAATAGATCTATTGTAATAGCATAATAAAAGGTCTGGAAGACAAGATTTGAAAAAATTTGGTAATTGAAAGCAAAAAATATAGGAGCTGGGCGTGGTGGCTCACGCCTGTCATCCCAGCACTCGGGAGGCAAAGGCAGGAGGATTGCTGAGTTCGAGGCTTGCCTGGGCTACATAGTGAGCTCAGGGCCAGCCTGAACTACAAAGCGAGACCCTGTCTCAAAAAAAAAAAAAAAATAGGAAATGGGAAAACAAGATCAAAAAAGTAAGGACCAGTCTGGGAAATTAGGCAACTCAAACATAGCGTTCCAGAGAAAGCAGAATAAATGGAAGGCAAAAATTATTGAAGATACAACCCAAGGAAAATTAAAATTAAAAAGAGACAAAAAAGAATCCAAGGAAACAACTGAAGCCCTGTAATTTCCAAGTGAGTGATGGTGGTTGGCTGAGAAGCAGCCACCAGCACTACCTACGCACTTACCTGGGTCCCTACGAATACCTGAGGTGTTTTAGGCCTTTGCCGCTGGAGTAAGTTCAGGATCCTGTTCTCAGTTTCCCCGTTCGGGATTCAGTGCGGCCATTTGCACAGTCGTACAAGGACATGGCAACGTGACCACAACGACAAGATCGGAATGTGCAGCCACGAGCCAGGGACACCTGGGCCCCGCGCGGGGAGGTGGAGGCCCCAGGGGCTCGGCGGCAGGGGGTCCACACCCCTAGTCCAGCACAGCAAGTGGGATTTCAGGCCCCGGCCCTCTAGAGCTGCAGGAGGCAGCATCGCTGTGGTTTTCAACCACTCAGTTCGTGGCAATATTTTGCAGACAAAGAAAACCAAGAAAGTAAATTGCTCAGTAATGAAGAGAGAGAAAGAGGAGAGGGAAGGGACGGGTGAGACGTCTCGAGGAGATGGGACATGAGCTCCTGGACCACATCTTCCAGAGAAGTGATGTCCTCATGATCAGGACTTGGGTAAGAAACAAATTTATCAAGCATGATAGCACAAAGCAGCAACATCTGCAGAATCAAACCGTGTGAGATCAAAGTGATTTCTGACCTCTAGTCCAATAACTGACCAGGGCAGAAGTTCAGCCCAAGTGACTGTGTTTGGTCTCGCCTTGCCTCAGCAGGCTGACCTCCCGCTTCTCCAGAGGCCACTGAGGCACCTCTCCACTGGCGGAGTCTTGCTTCAGGGCAGAGGAGGCCAGAAGAAGCACAGAGTCGAGCGTGTTTCCAGGGCGGTGGTGAGGGGTCCAGGCAGGAGACGAGCTGGTGCAGGCGAGACAGGCACTGCGTCCACAGAGTCTGGGTCCTCGGCTTGGGTGGCAGTGGGGCTGCCACCTTCTTTTCCACAGGATCATTCTGGGTCCACTGAGAAAGTCACAGTTTTAAGTGCATGTAAAGAATGTTATAAGTCTAAAGTGTCACCTTCCACAGAAGTCAATAGAAAATGGCTTAACTTTAAAGAGGATAAACTTATTATGTAGAAATCAGTTTTGTACCAGGAGAAGTCACTAAAAGACCTCAGAGTCACTGTTTTGGGCCTGGGAGGGGTGTGATAAGGCTATCTTGCTTTTTCCTTTCTTTCATTACTCTTTGACTTATTTCTAACCATGCATACTTGTTATTTTCTTAAAATCATGAGTCTCTCTTTATAAATGTCTCTCCCTGAGCCTAGATTGGTCTCTGTATATTTGTAACCACACCAGGTGTTTTCAAATGCATGTCCCTATTAATAAAGCTCCAAACTATTAAAATGTAATCCAAAATGCCAATTAATGAAACCAAAGTTTAGAAAAATCAGGTCACATAGCAGCACCCTTCTACTTGCATAGGATATATCCTGAGACCATCCTTGAATTCCAGAAACCATGGATAGCAGAGCAGGTAATGTACATGTCCTGATTTTCCATGTACATGTGATACATGATATGCCATATATGTAACATGTGCTACATACACCATGACAAGTTTAATTTATAAACTTGGCCCAGAAAGAAATTAACAATAACAAAGGACAATGATAAAAACACACTGATAAAGTTGCCAGTGTTTGGGGTCCTTATTAAGGAAAATAAAGGTGATTGAGCTTTGGTCCATCTGACAGGGAGATGGCTGCTGGTGACTAGTGGGCTGGAAGCCCCTGAAAGGTCAGCATGCTGGCTGGAGGATGACCCCATCCCAGGAGGCCAGAGCAGCATGGTGTCAGGAACTCTCAGCAGGCCTCTCAGGAGCACACAATCTAAAGCATACAAGAACAACTCATACTGCCGTTCACTGTGGATAATTGAAACCAGAGACACGAGGAACTGCTGAATCACGATGAACGTGCTGATTAACTGTCCCTGCACTTAGATGGATGGAGAGGCTCCAGAGGGGTTGTCTGGTGTTGCCTGAATCACCACTGTATCGGTCACAGACATGTTGGGAGATGGGGCTGTTAGAGGCCATCGCTGAGGACAGTCCTGTGGGGGTATGTGTCTCACCAGTGCCTCTCGTGCTCCTGCTTCCTGCCTACCACGAAGTGAGGAGCCATCCTCCACGGGGCCCCTCCGCCATGACATTCCCGCCTTAGAGCCAGTAGACCATGGACTGACCCTCCTGAAGTCACGCTGCAAAGGAACCTCTCCTTTGGGTTGTGGGTGCGAGTGTTCCACCTGGCAGTTGGTGAACTGGCTACTACGTGGCAGCGTGAGGAAGCACAAGAACCATACACAACTCCTCTATGTGATGTTGCACTGGATGATATGTGTTATGTATCAGTCTGGGTCTCCTCAGCCTTTGCCTTGTTTGGGCAGGACGGTCCTTATCTTTCTTGATGAGCTCTAACCTCCCCACATGAGAAGCACAAGATGAAGACCTTTGCACATGCTGTCGACTTAGAGGGGCTATGTCCCATGGGCTCAGCCCCTCCTTTGGTCTTTAGGATGGCGCATTATCAGCTTTCCTGTTGCTGGCACAGAAATACCTGACACTTGTGACGTCAGGGAGGAGAGGCTTGTGGTGGCTCACAGTCTCCATGTTTAGTCCACAGGTCTGCTCTAGCGCAGGGGCTGGCAGAGGGGAGCTGCTGGACTTACAGCAGCCAGAAGCAAAGAGAGCAGAAAGAGCAGATGTGCGCACCCTTCAGCTGACACAGGCAGGACCCCAGCTGAGTCCCCCCAGCCTTGCTTCTCACCCCACAGTTGAGAACAGACTTACCAGGGCATGAGTTCATGGACGAGAGCTTCAGAGGACACAGTAGGTCTGAATAGCTACAGGTATGTGCTAAGCTTACCAGACCCAGCAGAGGTCTTAGCAGCAATTCCAGAAAAGCTAATTCCCTTCCAGTAGCTCACCCGGGCAAAGAGCAAACATGTGTGTGTGTGTTTTCCCTGCCAAGGTCAGGAAGTAGAGTGTGCTGTGTCCCCCACTCTGCCCTGGGCCCACCTCAGGGAGTCTTGCTAAGCATCCCTTATGAAATAACAAACCAGGGGCGTAGGGTCTGCAGGGGGAGTTCCGATGAGCCCCCGGCTGACCTGCACGGAAGCACCCGTGAGGGAGGATTCAGTCCAGGCCACTGTGCTGTGTCCCCCATATTTCCTCGTACAGCCTCAGTCCTTTCCCATCTTGGCTGCCCACTGCGGGCCACGCCCTCCTGTGCACCCCAGACACCCCCTCAAACATTCACGGCGACACCCAGAGCACTATTGCATGTGACTTTCATTCCCGCTCTGGGCTTTGACCACCTCGCCTGCAGGGCTTTATCTCAGTCCCTCATGAGCGCTCTGCAGGTTCTCATTGGTGGAGATGGGGGGGGAGGCGGGACCCCGCCAGGGTCTCCAAGCGGGGCTGGGGCCTGGCCCGCTGTGGAGCTGGACTCAGAGTCCACTGCTCTGCTCTGGGGCCCTGCTCCGTGTGGGCCAGGGAAGCTTGGGTGGACGCCGGGTAGGTGCTTTTGCCGTCTAACCTTATGTGAAGAACCTGTCTCCAGTGGAAACCCACTGTTGATGGAAACAGAAGCAGTGTTTCTCTTTGTGCAAGAGCGGCCCCTTCTCCAGGACTGCTGCTCTCTGAATGCCAAGAACTCAAACTGAGGGAGCCGGGGGAGCAGTCAGGGCTTCGGAAGGGAAAACTGCAGGCCTCGGGCTCAGTGCCCGGCCCCAGCTGTGCACCCAGCAGAAGCACAGGTGCCTGCTGGCTTGTTTGTCTTGGAGTGCGTCTCCTGATGTCGGGAGGGGCGGGTTTGCTTTCCGCTCCTGTTCACACCAGCTGCTGCAGAGTGGGCATAAAGGCTGCCGGTGCCGCTGGCCACAGGTCACAGGCGGCCCAGATGCGACAGGCAGCAGCTGGTCCGGAGAGGTGCTGTGCTGCCCACCCCTACTCCAGCGGCTCGCTGGGGACCCAGCAGCCACAGGCTCTAGCCTCCTGCCCAGATTTATGGAGCAGGAAGTAGGCGCCAAAAATGCAAATCAGAAAGGGCCCACTGCTCCGGGTTTTTTTCTTAAAGTCAACACAACAGCCCTCCTGAGCTGTGAGCCGGGGGCCAGGACCTGCCTTCTCAGCACTGCGGGAAGCCTGCTGGTCAGACTTGGGCCAGTATGATCTAGTGTGATCCAGCATGACCTAATGTGACCCAGTGTGACCCAGCATGATCCGGTGTGATTGAGTGTGACCCAGTGTGACTCAGCGTGATCCAGTGTGACCTACCACGATCCGGCCATCCCTGGAGCAGCAGCGCCGATGTCCCACAGGGCTCTGAGTAAGGCCAGCAGAAGGGCAGCAGCCCCACGGATCCCTCTGCAGCTGGGTGTGAGACGGTGTCCAGGGCAGAGCTCTACCCCGGCGCAGATCCCAGGGCTCCCCGTGCAGGGTAGGCCGGGGGAGGTCAGGCCACTTTTCCGCTGTGCTCCCGCCATCCTGCCTTGCGCTCTGAGCCCAGGGCGCCGTTTACAGCCAGCGGAGCTGGTCCAGCCCAACGTAGGTCTAGTATCGGCTGCCTCTTTTGTATGTGGGCGACACTAAAGCCTGGAGGTCTGGACATGCACACAGTGGCTCTGATGAAGGCAGAGAGCAGAACTCGACATCCCCCGAAGAGAATTCTTACTCTTCCTGTCAGAATTCCCCCCCCCCAATCAACCCATTACCACCTCCAAAAAGACTAAGCAGTGGATTAAATACATGGCTAAAACCCTCAAATTCATGCACTGGGGCTGAGGATTTAGTTCAAGGGGTACTGCACCTACATTGGAAGCACAAGGGCCTGAGTTCAATCCCCAGTACCACAAAAACAAACAAACAAACAAGCAAACAGACAAAACCAAATTCACTGCACTGTCCTTAGGGCCAGAAGTCACAAGAAATAGAGCCAATGAGCTTATTACACCGGCCCCTTATTTTTAGGTGGAAACGGTATCACAGAAAAGACTGATGCTTTAAGATGATGGTATAAATCTCGGGACTGGTTGGAATGAAATGTGGGCTGTTAGGAAGAAGCAAAGGGCGTTGCTACATAGTCCCACCTACCAGCCTTGAGAGAAAACATGCAGAAGAAAGTTCCGAACATGTAACAGATCTTTCTTCTTGTCATTATTCCTTAAACCACACAATATACCAACTCACACAGCATCAGGGATCACGTGGAATCCAGAGGTGGTAGAAAAAGAAAAAGAGGATGTGCAGAGATTCCATGTAGAAACTGCAACGTGTTCCTGAAGGACCTGGAGCAGCTTTGGATTCTGGTGCCCACGGGGACCCGGAAACGGGCCCTGCAGACCTGCATTCGGCAGGAGGAGGATGCACTGGGCTCCAGAGTTGGCCTTTTTCCCACGCAGTCGGACAGACACAGGCCGTCCCATCTGCCCACAGACGCTTCCCCTAGGGTGGATCATAGTTTAGTGGTTCTCAGTCTTTCTCCCCTCCAGACAGAAGGAGGGTGGAGCGGGGTGTGGAAAGACAGGAGACCCTTCTCCTCCTTCAGTGCAGAGCCACACGGAGGGTTCTCATCCGAGATGAAAGAACACCTATGAACCAATACTTCCTTAGTCACAAGATAAGTTTGTGCTAATATCCATCCGTACACTATTTTGTGGCACTGGGCACTTTTGCTCCAAGCTGACCCCTCAGCCCTTACTAAAAATCGTTTTTGTTTTGAGACAGGATCTTGCTAAGTCACTCAATCGCCCATACTAGGATGAACTTGCGATCTTCCTGCCTCAGCCTCCTGCTGTGGACTTTTCTATGCATGCAAAAGTACAAACACTAAGATAGGCACATGAATTTTCAAATACAATGGATTGGAACATGTCTAAGAAGCAAAGTCAGAGCTGGCCATGCAAATACAGAAAGCAGAGCTACGGGGTGTCCGGAGTCATTGCCTGCCGGCCTCGAGGAGGGCTCCTGCGCGCTGGACGGGCCCGGCAGACAGCAGTGCTGACACAGCCACTGCGTGGAAACGGGCTCCCTCCACCCACGCTGAGTCAGAACAGTCCAGCTTCCAACTCACTGCTTCCACAGAGGTCAGCTTTCTCCTGCCCATCTCTTCCCTTGTCCAGCTCGACTCCCAGCACAGGGAGATCCTGCCAATGGGATGTGAATAAATAATCAATGAATGAATATTTAAAATCACACATGTGCTGTATGAAGTTCCAGGAGCTTTCATGGCTCGATGTTGAAGACCTAACATAACACTTCACAGCCAAACTGAGTTCTCAGAAGTAGACAACGTGGCTGCTCCTCAGTGGAGGACACTGAGTCTCCCAGGATACACCTGCTACTCCCAGACCCTTTTAGTGAGTCTCACCAGGGGCTGAAGAAGACTGCGTCTCTGCTCAGCTGGAAGTTCCTAACATAGTCTGTGTTGGCCCCTTGGGAGAACGGGAGAGTAGGAATCACCCAACAGGAGGGGTGCAAGGCCCTTGCTTAAAGGAGGACTGAGTGGTTGTGTGGGTGCAGGCTGGTAATCTCAACACTCTGGGAGGCTGAGGCAGGAGGGCCCCCAGTTTGAGTACAGCCTGAGCAACTTAGTGATTTAACCAGACCCTGTCTCAAAAGGGGACAGGAGTGAGGAAGTAGCTCAGTGCACAGATCCTGGGTTCAGTGTCCAGAACTACAAAAATGAAAAATAAAATAAAATAAAATAAAATAAAATAAAATAAAATAAAATAAAATAAAATAAAATAAAATAAAATAAAATAAAATAAAATAAAATAAAATATAAAATAAAATAAAATAAAATAAAATAAAAATGACCCAACTAGCTAGGTCCTTCCATCCATGTGTTCTGGGAACACTGAGGCCAACAAGTTGAATTTTCTGCTCATGATGTCATGATAGAAAGGCCGTGACTATTCAAGTCATGCAACTGTGAGTTAAATTCTTTTAATGTCCTTTTTAAAAATATTTTATTTGTACATTTTATATGCACTTTATGATCACAATCAACGTTGAGAATTTGTACCAGTACACGACATGACTTAATTCTCATTTTTGCTCATTCCCCTACCCCCCAAATCCCCCATACCCGTATACATAAGCTTTGTTTCCTTTTTTAAAAATTTCTGATAGGAGCTCAGAACCACTTTGCAAACTTGTTCCATGAGGAATGACGTCCTAGCTGTCAGGGACACAGCAGGCAAATGTCTGTAGGGTGGAAATGCTGCTGCAGGAAACCATGAAGTCTGCGAGTGTCTGTCTGTCTGTGCTGGGATCAAATCTGGGCCAGTCTTCCCGTGAGCTCCTCCAGTGGTTGTTCCCGGGTCCTGTAACACCGACCTCAGCCTCCCCAGGGAAGCCAGAGCCAGCACCAAAGGCCCTCAGCACAGCTTCCTGCGTGTCACACCGGCACCGAGACACAGCAAGAGAATCTGGAGCGGCTCCAAAGCTCCCAGCTCTCAGCAGTTTCCAGGGCCTCAAAAAGAAGGGTGCGCCATGGGCCATGGAGGCTGGCCTGCTGCAGTCCGCTGCAGGCCTGTGCTCATATGCAGAGTCCTGCTCCTCTCAGAGGGCCGGGGATGCTCAGTAGGACCGGCCACCCCACCTGAACTCAGATGGGAGTGCACTGGACTGTCATACACTCATAAAAGCACACCTGTTTTGCAGAGTCCCTGCACGCACACACATACACACACTCACCCAGCACCAGCTGCCCTGTCTGCAGCATGCGAGTAAACAAAACCTCCATAAATGACCTTCAGAAAGGAACTGACAGCCGGGTGTGGTGGTACACAGCTGTGATCACAGTGCGCTGGGAGGCTGAGGCAGGAGGATTCCAAATTTGAGCTCAGCCCAGCACATTTAGAGATTTAGGGAGACCCTGTCTCACAATAAAAGTATAAAAGGGCTGAGGCTATAGCTTCATGCAAGGACCCCAGGACACATTACTCACTGTCCAGAGACTGTAGTGACATCAGAGGGCTGAGTGCACTCCGTGTGGCTGTGCCAGGTGTGTGTGTGTGTGCATGAGTGTGTGTGTTCAAAAATTAAAACAGCTCAGCTCTTGCTCCCAACAGCTCCGAAATTCTACTCTTCTGTTGGTTCTTGCTGCCACCGTGAGCGGCACCTTCTAGTCTTTCGGTCCCTCCAGTGGAACTAACTGGCTGCGCTTAGGGGACGGGGCCGTACTCCAAACGTTCCCACTACAGCCCCCGGTGCCCGCGAGGACCTGCTGAGCGCTTGCGCCTCACTGAACCCAGGAGGAAAGGGCGGCTGCTGGCGACCTCTCCTCACAGCCCGACGCTCGGCTCCAGAAGCAGCAGGCCGTCAGGGGACCCGGAACCGGGGTTCCAGGCTCCGGGGACCTGGGCAGGGCCCGGCCTCTCCCCCTCCGCACATCCTCTTCTTTTCATTTTCTCTCTGTTGTCTTCTTGCTGCTCACTCTGCCCTCCTCTCTCTCTGCCTCTCCTTCCTTTCCATTTGCTTTTCCCCCTGTTTCTCTCCCCTCTTTCTCTCCCCCTTACTTTCTCCGCCTCCTCGCTTTCTTCCCCTCCCCCAGCCAAACCATCAACTCTGCCACAAAGAAAGAAATTGGAATTTCATAATCTGTGAAGCTCTCTGTGGAACCAAAGATCAAAAGAGCCTGTAAATAGAAAAGTCGCTTCTTGAACTCTTCCTAACTGGAACACCTATGAGTCAGTGGTCCTTAAGAACAACCGAACTTCTCCATGCATAGTGTCAAAAGTTACCCATGAGCCAGTCAAAGATGCCTACCTGAACAGGTGTTCAGGTAGGTAAAATCAGGGGTAAATCTCAAAATGATCAAATTCTAGATCAAATTCTATTCATGCAATTCACCTTTGAATTGTGAGAGAAGGAAAAATTTGTGTTTTTTTTTTCTGAGACAAGATCTTGCTATGTAGTTCAGGCTGGCCTTGAACTTGTGATCCTCCTGTGTCAGCCTCCTGAGTTCTGGAAATGTACCATGCTTGGCACAACCTTTTTTGTAACAGCAGGGAAGCATTCTGACAACATTTAATTTCCACTCAACTTAAAAATCCCTAGTGAGGGCCGGAGGGTTGGCTCAGTGGTTCCGGCGCCTGCCTCGCAAGCACAAGGACCTGAGGTCGATCCCCGGTTACCACATATAATGCTAGGCATGGTGACTCAGGCCCACCAGCAATCAACACCGCATACCACAATGCTGGACGTGGTGGCTCACGCCTGTAATCCCAGCACTCGGGAGGCAGAGACAGGAGGATTGCTGAGTTCACAGAGGCTTGCCTGGGCACCATAGTGAGCTCAGGGCCAGCCTGAACTACAAAGCAAGACCCTATCTCCAAAAACCAAAAAAAAAAAAAAAATCCCTAGTGAAATGGGAATGAACAAGAATATACATTTTTTTTCCTGCTTCCAGAAAAAAAATAGACATCTCTTAGCCTGGACCACGGGTGCTTGTGGAGGAAGAGGCTCCCCTGCTGAGGATGACAGAGGGTGACAGCAGGTGTCCCCTCTGCGTGGCACTGGCTGCTGGACTCTGGCCACTGTACGTCCAGTGACGGTGCAGACCAAAGTGTCTCACCAACTCTTACCCTCTGTTTCCAGAGTGGTAATAAGAAAAGGGTGGTAGCCCTGGGGTGGACAGTGGGAAAGTGTAACTTAAAATGAAATCACGAGGAAAGTGGCAGGATTCTGCCCACCCATAGGATGAATCTGGTAAACTTGGGAGGGATTCAGAAGAGAAAGCAAGGACGGGCCTGATGTGGAAAGTGAGAGACACACACGGCCATGTCCAGGGACAAACGCGGAGACCTTGGGCCCCTGGGTGGGGAACGTGGGAAGAAGCATCGCCCGGTAGCTGACAGGAGGTTCTCAGTGATATAGAGGAAGCAGATTTCTCTTTTCTAGAACCTTCCAACTTGGAAAAATGAAATCTGGCTGGATGTACCAAGAATATATAACTTTTAAGATTTTAAAAAGAAATCAGCCAGGTGTGGTGGCTCACACCTGTCATCCCAGCACTCAGGAGGCAGAGACAGGAGGATTGCTGAGTTCAAGGCTTGCCTGTGCTACATAGTGAGCTCAGAGCCGGCCTGAACTACAAAGTGAGACCCTGTCTCAAAAAAAAAAAAAAAAAAAAAAAAAAAGAAATGAGCCTGCTGACTGGCAAAAATACTACCTTGGGAAATGGGCTCGAGCTTTGTCCAGCCAAGGGCTTGGGGAAAGCCACTGGAGGTTAGAAAATGTGCTGCTTGTACAGGGGCATTAGGTGACTCCAGTATGTGGGGTTCTCTGCAGCCAGAGCAGGACGTTCCCATCTGCGGCCTCCACCAGCCATCAGTGATGAGTGGATAAAGTGCACACGGTACTTGGATGTAGTGGAGCACGACTCTGCCCTGAAGATGGATAAACTCAGTGACCTGCAGGAAAACGGAGGCACTTGGAGGCCACAGCAGTGAGTGAAATAAACAGGACGCAGATGCTTAAGTATCACGTGATTTCTCTTACATGACAAGCCCCAAGTAGGAATAAAGAGCAAAATAAAAGAGGTATAATGAGGACGAGACCTTTGGCCAACTGGGAGGGGAGGAAAGAGCGAGGAGATGCTCTTCTCACTTGCACCGAACCACAGCGGCAGTGCCAACAGTGCGCGGCAGACGCGGACGGAGAAAAACTTCCTGAAAAGTAGAAAAGGCAAGAAACAAGTGGGGCTGCTGCAGGCTGCGGAGGACCCGGCTCTAGGCCGGAGCTCCCGAGCCTCTCAGCGGAGGGTGGTGGCGTGCGGGGCGGAATCCATGACCAGGGCTGCCCACCGGGTCCCTGCTGACCCCTCGGGCCATTTCTGCCTCTAGGCGGAATCTACTAACGTGGGTGCGCACAGCGCTGTCCCTTCACTAAAGTTTAAATTGTATTGATTTATCCTTCCCTGAGCCTGGTGTGGGTGACAGACCCATCATCCTGGCACTCTGGGAGGCCGAGGCAGGAGAGTCACAAGGTTGAGACCGGCCTGAGCAATTTACCAATTTAACAAGACTTTGCTGCAAATTTTTTTTTTTTAAAAAGTAGCAAAAGGCCTGAGGTTGTTGCTAAGTATGAAGGTCCTTAGTTCAGTCCTCGTACTAAGAACAAAGGACAAGTAAGGGCAGGAGAAAAGGGGGAAAAAGGAAGGAAGGCACAATTCTGGAGCTGGGTGAGAATGGGGTGGAATAGCCCACGACAGACAAAAAAAAAAAAATTCCCCGTGAGCGCTCATACGCACACACGTGTACACACACACTCAGACTCAGTAGCGGAACAAAGACCCCTGAGCCTGGCTGCACGCGCGCGAAGCGTGCTGCGCCCCCTGCCGGCTGCGCTGAGTCGCTGCAGTGAAGCGCGCCCGCGGGAGGACCAGACGCCCGGCCCGGTAGGAGGCGACTGCCCACGCGCGCCACGTCCCGGGGCCGCAACTCGACCGCGCCGGGGGCGGAGCCGGCAGCTCCCCGACCAACCGAGCAGGCATCACCACCGCCCCGCCCGGCCCGACTGACTGGCTCCATCCACCCGCAGACCCCGGCCAGCTCTCCCCGAAATTTCAGTCCCTCGTCCTAGGTTTACATCAGGCTCCCTGGCACGAAAAGGACTTGTCACAGGGGCACAGGGACATGCGCGTGCACACACACGAGAGACACACGCTCACACTCAGACACACTGACACAGACATGCAAATGCACACAGACACACGTAGTGCATACTCACAGCACACGTGCACACAAGACACTCAGACACACGCACACAGATGCACACTCACAAGTGCACACACAGACATGCACACACCCAGACATGCATACATGCGCACAGACAGACACAGACACCCTCACTTCTGGTAGGTTAATGTCCTGCGAGATCCCAGCGCCCCAGGGAACAGGCCCCTCCTCGTTCAGCCATCTCAAATAGTCCTGTGTCCACACCCGGCCCCAAACAGCGTCCTGAGCCCGGATCCCCGAGGTGAAGCTCTGAGCAGAGAAAGCAGCTCCAAGCACCCACACCCCCGCCCAGGGAGGGTGGGCAGGGTGCCACGCCCCACTGGCTGCACCCTGGAGCCCCACGGTGGTCCAGTGCTGGGCAGGCCAGGGCCGGGTCCCTCCGATCTTTGCAGGTCCCTTGACCATGGCCCCAGCCGCCCTGCTAGGACATGGAGCTAAACTCCAGCCACAGGTTGATGGGGAAAGAGCTACATTTTTGGCCTATGCTCTTTATGGCATACTAAGGCCACCTGGCTATTCACCTATTTAAAAAAAAATAAATTCATGTAAGGACATGTGCTAGTATATCTTTTGCTTGAGGCTTGTCCCACCATGACAATGGAGTCTGGTCGTCAAAGTGGAGACTCTGGTCTCAGCAAAGTCTCCCACATTTAGAAGGAGGCCCTTTGCAGAAGTCAGGAACCTCCATCCCTGGCCACCGGGCCTCCATTACCATCCTCCGGGCTTCTGGGCCTGGAAGGACATGCCAGCACCCCACAGCGGTGGGGCTGGAAATCCAGGCGGGACTATGGCGGGGCACTTTCCCGCCGCTGGGCAGAACATCTGGCTTCACAACCTGAAGGAGGAGAGTCAACTTCAGGAGGTTCAGCCCGTCATCCATGAGCTCCAAGGCAGGCACCATGGCGGAAGGCTGAGGGGGTCACACCTGTCAGTTCACCATGGCCAGAGTGGAAGTGGAGAGACCAGGCCCAGACCCAGGGTCCCACCCCCTTACCGCCCAGACGCGCGCTGTGTTCCGCCGTAGCCTGCTAGGCACATTTTAAGCCAGTCAAGGGGCCAGTAAGGCAGCCTTGGTGAGACCGTCATCTTTTGAGTTCTTCGTGAACATTTCCATTTTGACAGACATTTGGGTTGTGTCCGGCCTTGGGGTTGTCTTGAATTCATTTGCAATGAACAGTCTTCTACCATCATTTTGTAATACCTTGAGTAAATGCTCGAGAGAGTGGGTTGGTGGACAGGTGTAAGTGGAACTATAAAAGAATGAAGTTATTTTCCAGTGTGGCTGTATCATCTGACATTTTTAACATCAGTATGTCAAAGTCTAAGTGGTTCCCTATCGTCCGTGCCATGTAGAGATGTCAGTGTTTTAATTTTAGCCTCGTGGTGGGTGTGTAAACTCGCTCAGCCCGGGTATCCATGGCGATTGCTTCTCATGCTTCCTTGGCAACCAGACTTCAAGTCTTTTCTATAAAATGGTTCAGCTTTTGCAGAGAGCTCACCACAGCCTCCCATGAACTTCATGTCACCTCGAGGTAACCTGCAGTATGGAGTTCCATGTATGTACTACATAGCTGTCACACTGTATTATTGGGGAATAA